>PVHY01002892.1:0-117476 GCA_004024945.1 Uropsilus gracilis | reverse complement strand
AAAAAATAATTTTTTTCATGTAAAGGTTGTGTATTCCATTAGTAAACCGAGGATCTCTCTTTTATAGTTATTATTAGGAGGAATATCTGTCTCAATATTTTCCAAATAATAATAAATCCATCAGCAGTGTTTTAATTTAAAAAGAGGGTAATTCATGTTCATTGTGAAATGTTAGAAAGCACAGATTAAGAAAAGAGAAAAACAAAAATTATTTCTATTCCACCATCAGCAGTGATCACATGCTTAAATGACCACAGTTTTGTGTAGGGAAATGGGTCATATTTCATTGTCACTAGTGAGGCATAGATAGTTTTTAAAATGTGCTGAGACTATGCACTTCTTCAGAACCTGATATTTAACAATTTATGAAAACCTTTCTATATTATTAACTCTCATTCTATAACATATTACTCTATAACATTTTCATTATGTGGTTGAACCATACTAGAATTAACTGAATTTTCCCCTAACATCTTAACTGTTGTAAACAATAATGTGGAAAAACCAGTGGAGATAAAACCTTGGGCTTTTTCCAAAAGGCACACGAATTATAAAGCTCCTGGTGTGCACTGCCACATTGCCCTTGTAGAATGACTATGCCTGTCTGGATAGACCCAAGTCTGACATGAGGTAATCTGTTTTACCAATTCTCCTCTATTTTAAATATGATCACAAGTGGGAAGCAGCTAGCGTCATGCCTGCCTGCCTATATGAAATTTGGTTCTCTTTCTTATACCTCATCCAGGGGAGGAATTCAACTTTTTATACTTAATCACACAAGGAACTTTTTTTTTCCTCTTTTAGTACATTTGCAGCAGTGCGGTCCTTATTGTTTTCACTGAAATATAGGAATGGATATATCTTTTCCATTCCTGTCTTCCAGGGAGTGAATTTAAATAGTGACAATTATTTGCAAATTTTTGTTTATTCTTTTAATCTAACCTAAAAGAAAAGGAAAGTATTTATTCAGGGCTTTTGGTTGTTTATCAATATCTGAGATTCTCATTTTCCTAAATGGAAGTAAATTATCCAGACATGCTGGATCAATTTTCAACTTTCTCAATTCCATGCAAATTCTGTAAGATGTAAATACCTTATAGAACACCTAGCCTATCAAACCTATTCAACACCTAAACCTATTAAATTACAGGTTACAATGTCATCTCCTAAGAAAACCACTCACTTTCTGAACCTATGTTTTTAAAAGAAACAAGTTATTTGAACAAAAGCCATTCCAAAAGTAGTAAAAGGACATTTACTGTAAACTGCAGAATGAATCCAGTTACTGAAAGGAAACCCTGCAAACTAAGACAGTGGTAGATCGAAGACTATCTCCTTAAATTCCTACCACCTTACATACCTTTTGAACTGAAACAGTTGAGGATCGCTCCCCAGGCTGTACTGGGGAAGAATAAAACCTAGAGAACTTTGTCATATATATAAAGAATTGTTACTAGTTTGAAACAGCAAGAAATAAATGCAAAACACACACGCACACACACACACACACATCTCACAAAACCAACAGAAAAACAAGTGAGTACTTTTTTGCCACAAGTGGACAGAAGGAAATGGTGTGGCCCCTACACACCTGTTCTTCGCCAGCTTTGGGCACCCTCTCCCATGACATTGACATTTTTTGTGGTAAGATCAGAACGTTCTGTTGTGCCATTTCACACACACAAGAGCCCAAAACTGATCTTTAAATTTAGCCTATCATTGTCTACCTTGCAGGTACTACATTCCCAGTGATTAAGAATTAGAAGGAAAATTTTTACTTATAAATGCGCAAGTCAATTTTCACATTAATTTCCTTTGCCTTTTTCAAGGGCTTTGTTTCTTTTAAAATAACACTTTTGCTTAATTTATGTGACTGTTAATGTACAAAGGAGAGTTTCCTTCTAGTTGGCCAATTGCAAAGGGTAATTCCTCTTTTCCCACCTCTTTTCCCATGCAGTTCTTTTCGTTGATGCTGATGTTTTTTGTCTGTTCCTTTTCTCTCCCATAACCCACTAATTCCAATTTTACGTTAAAATCATAAAACAACTGTGAAAGCTTGCTTTAAAAATAACATAACTATAACATATTCATCCATTTTCTGTGACTGTCATAGTCTGAGGTTTCTAGTTTTATTTTTTATGTTGGTTAAAAATAGTTCCTGTTGAAAGTTAAAGGATTTAAACAATGTTTTTAATTCAGTTCTTAATTACCACTAATAATATCCCCCTGTTCCCATTATTCTTTTATCACGCTTCTTAAAAAAACAGCGAAGATGAATTCATGTTTTATGAAATTTTAAAATTCTCAGAAAGGTCTTATCTTTTGTTGGAAAATCTAACACTGGTATAGTTTTCCTCCTGCACAGGCTTCTCATTTCATGCAGATTATTTACATTTAATTCAATTAGGTTTATGATCTCCAAATTATGACAAATATACCCAGTACTTAATATTTTTCAATAAAACCTGTTTTCCTGCTCTTGAAAGCACTGAGATGGTCCATTAGGAACTTCAAGTACGAGCTGTTTTCCTGGCCAGTGTTAGGTGGCTGGGACAGTTAGTTCCCAAACATTTCAGCACACTGAGATTACATATGTGATTCTTTTAAGTAAGCTGTAATGTTTCTATAACCTGATAAAATGCTATTAATCCTTTGTAGCCACTTTTACAAAAGTACTTTGTGTGCTGAAAATGACTTCAGAAATTCAAAGCCATTTTATGGGAAACAATATCATCCTTACATCAGCATAAATTAATTCTTTTCATAAGAATATTGATGAGTACTTTGAGGGAAATAGAACATATCATTGTTTAGACGTGATGAGTCCAGAGAGTCAAAACGAGAAATCACTCACTCCTTATGTTTTTGGGATTTACATCATCTGCAACAGTGATGGTGATCCCCTCACTGTGCTCACATGCTCCATACAGTCGAGGCGAATGCAGAATGACCTCGGGATGATCCTGCAAACCCAGCTGCTTAACTCTAAATTCTGTTTAATAACAGTTTATGAAATCAGCACATCTCCTCAGAACTCTCTCGTGCGCTGCAAGTGATTGAACAGACAAAAGCATCACGGCAGGCCAGTTAGATAGATTTAGCAGAAGGAATTCCTGAATAACTCTCAAACTGCACACCAAGAAAGGCACGTTTGTTTATTAAAATCCTCACCAAACTGTAAGCATAGACTGCGCTTCTCTTCCCAAATTCCTAGAAAATTTTCACAAATTTATTGACTTTCAGTGCATTACATGGCATTGCCTTTAAAACATACATAGAACCAAAATATTCATGTAATTTTGGGATGAACAGCATATTTGCATTTCTAATTGTCTGCAGGGGAAGGGTTTGTGAATGAAAGTTTGCCAATGTAGGCTTCCTGGCCACGGGAGCAACATGTTCTGGGTCATATAAAAATCTAGTCATTGTAATGTCAATTCAAGTTTCAAATGTATCTTGCTTTTTCTGAAGCCAGAGCCAGCCTGCGGATGTTGGATATACAGCCCGCTGCAGCTTCCTGGAGTTCCTCATCCGGGGACCCGACCATCTCCAGCAGGAGCTGTTACACACAAAGCAGGAGGAGAGGGAAGTGAGCCTTAAACCTTGAGTCTGAAAATAGAGCATTTGACCATAACAATGATTGTAAATATTAAATATTCTTTGCACACTGAATTAAATTGCCTTATAATTAAAAGTCACCAAAATGCAAAATGAAGCCTAATCAGACATAGGCATTTCTCATGAATTCTTGTCTTTGTATTTTATGGAGCTGAGTGAGAGCTTTCTTCATCCTTTCTTTGATCATCTCACTGCTATGGATCCTGCTTTGAAACATCTCTTGGGAGCTGTTCTCTCTCTCTCTCTTTCTCTCTCTCTCTCTCTCTCTCTCCTCTCTCTCTCCCTCCCTCCCTCCCTCCCTCCCCCAGGACAAGCCAAAAGCACCCCACACTCTCACTACTGATGTGTTCTCTTTGATTTAAATCTCTGCATTGCAATCCACTTGATCATGACCTAACCTAACTATATAAGCCCCTTAGCAAAGACTTTCAGTGAATACTCAGTGTCAACTCAACCAACCCAATCTATTAACTTGTCCTTACAAGATTTTTGTGCTCTGGCCTCAGTTTACTGTTCCAAGCAAGCTAACATTTCCTTACATCACTTACCATCCCTCTACCTAAAAAATCCTCTTCTATTCCCCTTTCTAACTCCCAAAATATTATCATCTTTCATGACCCAGCTAGCTTTCCTACAAAACCTTTCTTGATTTCCATCAAGCAACACATCATTTCTCCCTCATTAGAACTCTCAATAGTTTGCTCAAATGTCTGTTATTACATTTATAGTCTTCCCCTTTAAAAGACATGTTTTTGGGAATTCTCAATTCGGAAGGAAACTTAAAATACCATACCACGCCCAATACATAGTAGATACTAAGTATATGTTGATTGAACTACTAGAAGTCTTAAAAAAAAAAAAAAAAAAACTCTGATTCCATCAACATTTTTTTTTTTTTGAGACTAGGTCTCTCTATTTTGCCCGTGGAACTGCAGGCTCACGTTGCCCGGGGTAACACAGACTCAAGCAATCCCCAGCCTCAGCTTCCCAGGTAGCAGGGATTACAGGCACGTGCCATCATGCCCAGTTATTTTTTTGGAACTCGGTCTTGCTACGTTGCCTGGGAGGGACTGGAACTGCGATCCCCACTTCCTGCCGTGGCTTCCTAGACTGCTGTTTACAGGCACATGCCACCATGCCTGGCCTTTGAATCCATTAACACTTCTGATGAAAGACTTTAAAAATTAATTTAAGGGGTGGACGGGAAATAAAAATAAAAATTAATTTGAATCGTATGTTTTCCACCTCCATCGTCAAAACCTTCCAGGACCCGCTAATGTTGAGAGCTAGCTTTAAATGCAGAAACTTCACTCCTCTGCAACATCACAAAAACCTAAGAGCAGCCCCAGTTTTGACAGCAGGGCAGCCTGACATCAGCACTTCCCTACTCTCAGAATAACCTCTTTCCCCCTCAATGCTGCTTTCCAGTCTTTAGATTATTCCTTTCATTGAAACACAGTATTCTAGTTCATTGTTTTGAAGATTACAGAACCCTTGAGAATTTAAGTCAGGGAGAGGTGAAACAGAGCTCTAGCCCCAGACCCCAATTATCTGAGTGAAAGCAGCCTTATGGTACCCAGGTGCCTATCTGAAAAAGGCAGTGGAGTGGGTTTTGAAGCCAGTTCATTGATTTATGTACTGACCAGTTACCAGGATCATCCACTCCTGAGGGATATCATAAAGATGAACGAGATAGTATACACCTTCAAAAACTATTTCAAAGACCTGTAGAAGTTTCTCTTTTAAAATGGTGACACAGCAGGCCTATAAGTTTTAAAGCATGTTCTTTCAGAAACTGTCATCTTGGGCTGAAAAGGGACAGAGATAAGGAAATATGAAAGAAGGCTTTGGACTTCCAAACTCCAAAAATAGGGTACAGGCTGAGATGACCACTTTGCTGCAAATATATGCTATCTTTCATGAAAAAAAGAATGATTCCAAGGGTGGAGTCATGGACAAAGAGGGTTATGGGGTCCACTCTCAGACTTGAAATCTGCTAAAAATTCTCCTGCAGCATTTGAACTTTCGTTCAACTAGTAACCCCTTTATTCCTTCCATTTTTTTCCTTTTGGAGTGAGTATGTCTACACCTGTTAATATAGACCTATCCCAACACTGCATTTTGCTTTATACTTTTTTGGGGTATTGTTTTCTAGCTTCATGTATACACAGGCGAGAAATTAGTGTTCATGTACATGCAGGGAAGAAACTTTTATATGTACAAACTGATTACCATTAAACTCTGTTTTGTCTTAAAAAACAAAACAAAACAAAACTATTTCAACAACTGTAGCCACAACTTCCCTGTCTTCCCTTACTCTCCCTCTTCTGTTTGTTCCCTGAGATTTGTATCGGTCCTTGAAGGTCTGGTGTGAGAAGGAAAACTGGAGAAGTGGGGAGAATTTATACCGGAAAGGGTGGAGGAATCCTTGTGTGAGAAGACAGAAGATGGGGAAGGGAAGGTGGGGGGCAGAGAGGGGAGAGCTCCCTATTTTGAAGAGAGAGTGTTTGGAGATGTTGGAGTTGGGCCTTCGTTTAGGAGCAACTTTGGAATGAGGGAGATGAGCAAATGTAAGACTGAGAGCAGGATCTTGCAGGAGAACATGCATGACTGCATTCTCTGCTTTCAAGAGAGAATGAAGTTAGGCTGAAAATGACTGTCAACTGCTACCTGCTTGCTGGGCTTCTGTGTCTGACTGCAGTTCTAGGTTGGGGCTGGAGCCTGCGGTGACTTGGGCTCACACACCTTGAGCATTTGCATCACGTCAAGCCGGCACTCAGCACAAAGTGAGGGCTCCATAAATGCCATTTCTTTCTTTCTTTTTTAAAAAAATCCTTTACTTATATATGAATGTCACATCTCTGTGATCATGGTGATTTTTCACCAGTTACCAAGTCTGGTTCTGGAGTTAGCTCTGGAACCCGGCCCTGGTGAGCTTGGGAGGAATGAGGAAGCAGGAATTTTGGCCCTAAGGTCTGTCTAGCCACTGTCAGCACTTGCTCCTGGCCCACCCCATCTCTGGTTGACCTCCAGGGGTATCAGAGACCCTGCTTCACTTGGCATCAGCTATCACCGCCACCTGCAGGACTCCCTTGCAAAGCAGGCCCCTGGCCTGAAGCCGGCTGAAACCTGACCTACATCTGCCCAGACTCCCTCCCACCCACTTGTTCTGCGGCCCCCTCTCCGAATTTCCAAGAGTCCGTTGAATTTATTCCCAAACGCTTGAAGCCAGTTACATAACTTCATATTACATAAACCAGTGAACTGTGACTGTGAAATGGACTAGTCATAACATCTGGCCTGCTGTTGGCATCTCCCTGTTTCACAGAGGACCTGCGGTTACTCCAGGAGTCAGTCAGATAGGGCTGCTGCAGGCAGCACAGGCTGGGCTCTCCCAGACTTTCTGTGAGGGCCAATGTACAGTCACTGCGGTGTCTTCCGGTGACTCTGCCCCTCCGCCCACCTAGGCTTCACCTCCGCGCATGAAAAGGAAGCTCCTTACAGATTAGTTTTGCCCCAGCTTTTTAACCATGAGACTTCATTTTACTTCCCATGTGTTGGTGAGTCAATCTTTTAGCCTAAAATTCATCGGTGGCAGCCACCAGTTTAGTATTGTAAAGCCTTTGTAGGCAAGGGTGACAATTTTTTAAACGGTGGTTAAAGAAGAAAACTTACGGCTTAGAATGGCACATATAGTGGTCACTGGAGTTGCTTCCTTTCACATACCTTGAGTGACTCATTGGCATCAGTTACTAACACTTACACAACATGAAGTGATTTTATTAGCTACCCAGCTTACTGCGTGCCAGGTAGTATGATTTATTCTTTACAGGTTAATTTATTCTCCTTCGCTCTTTTTCTGAAGCCAGGAACATTCCTTTGCCAGAAACATCAAGGGCACAGAGCTGAAATTGTAGGATTTTTCTCTGGGCTCAGGGTATGAATGGCTGTGGATTTGACAAGTACCCCTAGTACCTCTCTTGGCAATGTTGTTATGTGAATTTGTTTTTCCTGAATAGTTTTTGTTGTCTGTGAAGGTCACTCGTTTCTTTATTAAACACCCACTGGCTAGGTAGCTAAATACACTTTTAAAAATTGATCAAAATATGCTATTTTCCCAAACCTCCATCAGGGCAGTACCTATGGTGTATAGCTCTTAGGTTGGAACCAGGTTTAGGGATACATGCTTTCGTTTTTCTGAAAAACACCACAAGCACATAGAGCGCTTAGAGGAATGATTTATAAAATAAGTCCAAATATGTGCATATTTTACATAATATAAAGCAAAATTTTGCTTGCAAAAAGGAAGACCAGAATGTGTTTTCAAATCCCTAGCACTCGGGCAAGGTGGAGGTAGTTTGTAAGACTTTATGGTAATTACTTAAAAGAAGTACATTTTTTTAGGAAAGTGAGATGCAAATTGGATACAAGTGACTATGGAATCGATATGCTTTTTTTGGTACATGCTTTTTGATCTCTATACTTTTTCCAACTATAAAAAGAATTTTAATATTTAAAGAGGAAAAAGCACCTCAGGTTTACCTTTTTGAAGTGTTTGTTCCTTTGCAAAACTTTCCTGTTTTTAATCCTTTCCTCCCCCCAAACATACCCAAGGAACTTAACTTTATTGGGAGTTTCATATACACGCTGGAGGAACACTAACTCCCTTGCCCTAAAACTTAATTGCACAGAAGACTTTAAAACATCATTCAAACACATAACTGTTTTTACAACATTGGCACGCATGGGGACATAGGAGGGGGCAGGCAGCGTAGATGGCAGGCTGGCTAACACCAACACTTCCTCCCTTGTCACCGGCTTTGATCTCAAGGCCTTGGTCTTCAGTCCACAGCTGTGACTCCTGATTCACATCCTCTGGAAGGTGAGACCAAGGTAACCTGGGAATCGTCTCCATCCAATTTTAATTTTATATCTAGCAACTCACGATTTTCTGTATTTCATTGGATGAAACATGCGTACCAATTTGAGTGATAACAGATTTTCTTGTGGTTGATTCAAACTTAATTTGGGACTGGAAAGAGGAATGTTAACTCGAGCTGAATGAGTTCTGAAGTACCTGCATGCATACTGAAGTTAGCAGGTTTTCCAGAGAGAGAGCATGACTTTCCAGAGCTGATGGGAACTGGGAACCCCCTTTCCTGTTTTCCCACTTACAAGGCATTGCAGAGTGACTGCAGCATGAATACACAGCCCAGTAAAAAGAAACACTTTGGACTGCGTCTGCCCTGAACAAAGGCTTCCCAGCTATTCTTCTTGGCTGTTCGCTGCTGCTCTTGCATGGAGACTCCACGGTGGTTTCTTTCACATCCTGACTCTGAGCCTTGGTAATTCATTTCATATGACAGCTCGCTAGAGCCATGGTCCTCAAAACATGCTTCATATTCACTGGCTTGGGCAAAACCTTTGATTCTGTTCGGTCAGTGAAGTGAACTAAGGGGGCTGCAGAGTCTGTCCGCTCAGGGGTAAGCAGAGTCTGTCCGCTTCTCAAGTGTCCATTATTTTTCAGTGGCCCGAGATCCATCTGCACAGAGCTGGCAAAGGGGTTCCACAGTTCCACTGAGCGCCCTTTCTGCAGATGTTCACCCACACCCCAGCAAGTCCATCCTCTGACTTTTCTTCCACATTGTGTTTTTCATGAGCCTTCTGCTAGAAAGCTTTTGTGCACACACACATCTTCACATACACATGAAATTAAGAGTGTTGGCTCGTAGGAATAGGATCTATATATAATAGTGAGTCCCAACTACCTTCTTTAGAGAGTGCTAGAAACTGCACACATCTTGACCATGAGCTGGGCTGGGAGACTGCACTCTGCCTGAGAGAGAAGGAAGCATCAAGCCTGGGCAGAACCTTAGGGCATCAGGTGTAATGACTACAGTTTTCTCCTCAATTATTATTCTTGTCAAACATAAACACCATCAAACTGTAGTTTTATTGGATAATAATGCTAAAGAAATAATAATATGGAAGGATAAAAAAGATTCATGTGTGTGGACAGGATTATTTAGAGTTGCATTTTGTTATTAGACCAAATGACAAAGATTTTCTGGAGTATGTGCCAGCTTATGTACATGCGTCCTTGCCTATGTGTGTGTGTTCTCACAGTTATGAAGTGTTGCAGTTGTGAATTCACACTCTGGGCTGGGTTTGAATACTGGTTCCTCCTGGCCATGTTTGAGCTGGGGTCACTCAGTTTTCCTAGCAATGAGACGAGGGCATTTTAATAGTACTTCATAAGTAGGAAAGGTGGGGGTGAGGGGTGGGGGGGCGGGGAGGGACGAAATGAAACACTGAATGCAGAAGTGCCCGTCAATGGCGAGTATCGTTGTTGTTATTGCTGCTGCTTTTATCTCAAAGAGAAAGTTGGCTGCTGTTGAGTCATGAGATTAAATTTTGTTGTCAGCTCATTTTCTCAGCGAGAGTTCTGACTGTGTGGATCCAAACAAGGAACTCTAGTCTCGCTCTAATGAGAAGTAACACATTAATGGGAGGCTTACGGTGCCCTGTTCATGAACCAAAACATACTACACTTTTTTGACAGTAGTGCTAACACAACTCTCGTCTCTTATAAGAGAGTACAGAATTCTTTTTCAACTGGTTTCCTTTAAAGTGAGTCCAAAAGAATATTGAATCCTATAGGTGAACAAAGGAAGGAAGAAAATATGGTAGTCCCCCCTTTTTTAAGGTTTCAGTTACTGCAATCCAAGAATATTATGTACAAAATGATATTTTGATAGAAACCATTCGTAAACTTTTATTACAATATATTGTCATACTTGCTCTATTTTATTATTGTTTTTGGTCTTTCACCGTGCCTAAGTTATAAATTAAGTTTTACTGTAGGCATGTGTATGGGGGGGGGACATAGTATTTATAAGAGTTTAGTACTCTGCTTGGTTTCAGATTTCCACTGGTGGGTCTTGGAATATATCCTCTGGGGATAAGGGGTGGAGGAGCTACTATACAGTGAAAGTGGAAAAATGTATCAGGTATGTCCCAGGGAACTGGAAGTTGGAGAAATAAGTGATCAGAATTCCAAATATCCATAGAAAGGTAAGGCTAATGTACATTATTTACTAATTTATATTAAAGAAACCAAAGCTCAAACCCATCTTCTGTTATTAGAAGGAGCCAAGTCCTATTGTTTTTACCTTTTAAACATCCTTTAAAACACTCTTTTCTCTCCCTCCCCAGTGACAGGACCTTAGTCAAAGTTACTATTGCTAATGCATCTTCCATCCCTATTTCCATGCATTCTCAGGCCAGAGTAACTTCTGAAAGACATTGAGAAGAGCTACTCAACACAGTCCCACAGCTCCCCAAGACATGGAGGAGATCTTCCTCAGCAGGCTCCAGTTGATATTTTCCCCTTCTGTTCATCTCTAGTTTCTAATTTTTTTACAGTGAACACACATTAATCATATTATTTTAAAATCATAACAAATGAGCAAAATGTAGCTCTCCTACCCACCTGTGACTACGTAGGCACCTCTTTTTCTTCTTTTCCTAACTAGCCTGTTCTTTTAAAATGTGAAAAAGAAAAAAAAACTCATTTATATATAACAAGTGGAATGGCCAGAAATTAGTTAGGTGTACAAGGGGGTTGGTTGAGAGATGAGAGGAGGACCGAGAGACTGCCGCATCACAGAAACCAAGGCAGGGTGGAATTTTAAGGAAATGGCAAGGTTGACAGTATGAGATGCCTCGGAGAGACTATTAACTAGATGATGGCAAAGAGTCCCTGGAATTTGGAGGTTAGGAAATCCAAGAGATTACTGATAGAGCAGTATCTGAATTTTTGAAAGTACGAGTCAAGGCAGTGGGCTGACTGAGAGGCAGTTGGGACAACAAGACTTTCAGAGAATGACACTCCCCAGCTACGGTGGATTCCACAGAAGATGTGATCAGTTGATGAGACATTAGGAAATGAGCAAGTACGGGAATACTGAGTATGCACAGGACATAGCCAATGTCAGAATTTCCACCTCTGGTGGGAGAAAAAAATGGCATCATTGAGGACAATGGATGGAAATAACCAGAGAAAGGAGAATAAGCCAAACAAATACAGAAGGTTTTTAGATTGAAGACAGCACAGGTAAGTTTGTAGGCATAGGACAGAAAGTCGAAGTGTTCTTTTGATGATGCCAATTTTCTTCTTAATATTAAAGGCAAGATCATGTGACTATCCCAACTTCATACAAATAGAGGCTTACAATTGGTCATTTAACAAAGAAATATTTAAAATAAAATGTATGTAACACTACTAATTTAAGGTTATCTTAATTTAAAAAATATTTAAGATAAGGTGAAGTTAACAGCTGTCTAAATGTAGAAACATTGAAAGATATAATAGTTTCCACAGTACTCCTGAATATTAGAGTCAGTCTAAATTCTTATTAGCATTTATATTTATCTCCAAAAAAAATTGGCACATTATTAGGAAGAATTCAAAATCAAGACATGTTGATATTTTAGATGCTTTATGGATATAGAATTCATCCCCCATGTGGATAAATGTGGAAAGATATCCAGAAGAAATGAAGCCAAGGAATTGAAAATAAAAAAGCCCTATAGTGAAACCAGTTTCTCAGTTTTGATTTCTTTTCAGTTTTTGAAAGTAGATTAATATGGAAAAAATAAAGCACACAATTTTTTCCTTCAGTGTCAAAGAAATAGCTTTTTCTATTGCTACAAAACTGGAAGTAAGCTTGTAAGGATAAAAATAAATGACTAATTTCTTGGGAAATAACCTTAAGTGAAAGACTCTTTGGCTCAACGATTGCTTTTCTTAAATTCCAGTTGACTTAACCTCCTTCTCAAGGCTTCTCTGCCCTTCCTTTCAATGCATCCTGTTGGTATCAAGTATACCTTAAAAGTCTGTCTTGTCATTTGCTACCCATTTGGGGAATGTTTTCCTTCTCTCATACAATTTGTGGGGAGAAATAAGTCAAATACGGTTGTGCTTTTTTAATTTATCTTTTAAAAACATTTTTAATGTCCAAGATCTTTAAAAATGAAACCTAAGAAATATTACCATAAAATTTCAAAAATTAGTGCTTCCACCTACACTGGGGGAAGAACATTTAAAGTTTTCAATATATAAAGACTAATTTTAGACTTTTTGGCTAAAATTATATCAAATGCTTCTTAATATCATCCCTATAATAACTTCAAATTTAAGTTTAAGAAATCCAATGAATTTTAGAACAGAATGACCCTTTTCTTTCTCTTTGCAAAGACTGTTTCTGAGACCATCACATATGATTTTTGGTAAGATTTTAACTGCTCAGAATGCAAGGTTGGCCCCAAGCATGCTAACTAAGCCCGAGGATAAAAAAACAGTTTTTTTTTTTCAGAATTAAAACTTTTTCTTTTAACTAAATAAAATAAATAAATAAAACTTTATCTCATCCATAACATTTGTATATATGAAATGGAGCATCTGAGGAAAAAATAGGGCATGCAGTTCTGGAACCCTGCCTGATCATTCCTGTTTCCCATGTAGACCTTCTCCAATTTCATGATATACAAAAAAATTGCTCATAGTATGTAGATTAAATGAATTAAAAATCAGGTTTTATCACTTCCTCCCCCCCTCCCACTAGTCTCTATGGCTGGCACTTGTGGTTTTGAACCCCTCCCATAATTATGAACACCTGGACCAGAAAGCACAGGGCATGCACTTGTGTAAATGAGGATACCTGGGCCTAGAGATAAAAGATAGAAGCATGGACGCTGTAGCATGGAGGAGGAGGCAACAGTGTGACTGCAGAATGACACAAGGGAATATAGTGATGGTTCACAGGTGATATGGTGGTGGGAGAACTATGGGGACTATAAAGATGTAAGAAAAAATGAAAATAAATACATTGTATTTGTCCAAAAAATGAGGCAAGATCACCCAAGAGAGAACACAGGAGAGAACGCCAGAGAAAGGTGAGAGAAAGTGTGGAGATGGTGTAGGGACCCCCTGCCTGCCTCCTTGCATGACAGCCTCCCAGCCTGATGTGCCTGTGTACCTGGTTCCCAGAGAGAGCACTAAAGCCTGAAAAATCTTCTGAGAGCTCCAAGACTCTCTTAGACAATTGCCTGAATGACAGTGAACCTGCCTTACCCACACTTGTGCTACATGTTGACAAGAGATAGAGCACTAATCTTTGTCTTTCTTAACTCTTTATTTCCCAGAATTTCTTCCTCGCTCCCTAACACTGCCCCCTTGCTCCTCAGCTGCTGACGCCAGCCTAATAGCTCAGATCTGCTCCATTCACACTATTTCAATAACCATCCTAACCATTCCCAGCACCACATTCTGAAAACTCGGGTCTCAGTTCTGATAGTCACGACAAGCTGTTAAGACAAGCACAGTATAACTAAGTTTTAAATAAGTGATACATGTATTTACTATTCTATGATTTTCAAGTGGATTTACAAATTTTGGAGATCATTTTTAGCCAAATCTTTCACTTAAGAAATTCCTAATTATATGCCAAAGTAATACCTTCTAGGATTTGGGGGTCACCCTAAAATGATACATGGAGAACACTGTTTATATGTTCTACCAATCTGTCTCAGAATACTCCTGAAAGAAGAGAATGAATCATATTCCTAAGCCTTTAACACAACCAACCCAGCATCCCAACAGAACATTTAAATAAAGTCTTTCTTTCAATATTGATCTTTCTTTAAAATTGATTTGAATCTGAGGTACAAAAGTAGCTTATTGTTATCAAAATTTGTTGCAAATAATCTAGCTTTCTTCAATCCAGTTTTCTTCTTATACCTCTGGCAAAATCCCCCTTTTAAATCATATATTTCCTACAACCTGCATTTGGATATTAAGCAGGCAGGAAAGTCTTTGTTTCCTTTATCCTGTCAGGAAAAGAGGGATGTTGCTGATCATTAGTGATGTGACATGATGTGATGAAAGATAATAAGAGGATACCGTCCAGCCCAGAGCCTGCACATCAGGTGAGAGATGAGGCATGTGGTGACCAGCAGCCCAGGGGAAGAGCCCTCTCTCTGCCTCACAGGTCCTGGGAGACAGAGATGGATGGCCGCCCAGCATTCTGGTTGTTAACAGACTCAGAGAATAAATGATGGGGAGGTCTCTCTCTCTTTACAAACAAAACCCAGAGAGTGTAGAAGTTAAAGTTTGGGTAGGCTCTTCTCAGCTCATCATCATCCAGGCTCTCAAGAAAGGACTTTCCTGTGCCCATTTCACCATGATCCAAGAAAGGCAGGGAGGGAAGGCAGTCCTCCAGGAAGAAGAGGGTGATAGTGATAATAACTAACACCTGAATAATTAGTGCTTATCACACATCAAGCCCTATACAAAGTGCTTTATATGAACTAATCCGTGTAATGTTCTTGACAAATCTGGAGCTAAATATTAATAGTTTATTGCTATGAGCAAGGGAGCTGTAGTATTACAAGATAAAGTAACTTGTCCAAAGCCACAGAGCTTGAGAAACCCAGAATTTGAATGCATACTCCAGCTCCATTTCTCACCCATCATGCTCACTGCCTGCTTTGACTTGAGTGCCTTCAGAGAGGTGGCTGGTCTGACCTGGTCCCTGCACCCCCGACCTGAGCATACTCCAAGCTGTGTCTAGTTCTCCCCAGTCCTTGGGTTCTATACCTTTACCCAACACTGGCATCTGTGGTCCTAGTAACTGCCCCAATTTGTCATGCTTTCACTCAATGCAACCTCTTTGTTTCTACAAATTCTCCCTGTGGGTCTCATGGAAACATGTGGCTGTTCTGTATGCCATGAGCAGCCTCCAGGACAGAACCTAGCTGTGGCTGACCTACCCAGGTGCTGACCTGCGATGGCGCACCATTGTTCCTACATCATCTGGACCTGTGGCCCATCTATCATACTTCTGAAGGCCCAGATTCTTTCATCTTTGCCCTCTCGGGGGCTCATATCGCCTAATTCAACATTACATTAAGATGCTTGGCATATTTTAGCTTTAGCAACAAACAAGCCTGACATGACTTTGAAATGACTCCTTCAGTCTTTTCATTAACTTCAACCCCAGCTCCTTTTGAAATGCTCTTGAATTCCTTTTCTCTGGCACAGAACAGAACTCATCCACCACTCTTGGCTGGACATGATGACTCCGTATCTCTCTGGCTTGATGGTCCCAACAGCTTATTTGCATTCATTACCAGACTTTATTGTATATGTTGTTTTTCAAATTATTTGGTCAAATCAATCCTAGTGCTTGCCTTGAAAAAGGGGGCTGAGGAACACGCGAACAAGCTGCCTCTTGTATCCAGTTTATCTCTTGTCCTTCATCAGAATTATTTAACTACAGCAAAGTTTTCTTTGCTCCTCATCCTGCTATGACTCAAACACACAGGCAGATGCCTCCCCACCTACAGATACATTTTTAAAAGTTACTTTAGAACAGAATTTTGTCAAAAAGGGGAGCAGGGGCAGAAAGGACTAGGGTGGTGGGCAACGGCGCTCTGGTGATGGTTGACCTCTGGTAGCTACACCTGAAGAGGGAGGCCACATTCCCAAATTAACAACAATGTAAACCCATGTTACCTCAATAAAAATAAACATGAAAAGCCCTGGAAATCTACCTAAGGTCATTGCTTGCTTCTTCGGGAGCTATGGAAGGAGCCCACGAAATGTCAGTGATGACACACCAAAATGATGGAAGCAGCAAGGCAAGTTTATCCTCTCAAGTTTTCTTGCAGAATGAGTGGTGTGAAAGGACATGCTACTGAGGCTGACAGTACCTTCCAGAGCTGATCTTACTCTCCATGACCCTACAGTCTTTTGAAGTTCCCATTTGTTAAAACTACACCTCTCTCAGTCTATCAATTTATTCTGACATAATCAGTTACTGTGAAACGTATGCAGAAAAAAGGTTTTTAATTATTTTGGTGAACGTGACGGGTACAAAACTCTATCACTGCAATATGGCTTCTCCAGCTTGGCAGTAGGACGTGGAATCTGTAGCGAAATTTTTACCTTACTGCCCCAGACTGACTCTTTCCCTTACCCAGCCAGGCTTTTTGAAGTACCGCAAAATACATAATAAAGGGTGGTTAAGTTTATTCCAAACCCCAGCTACATGACCATGACATATTTGGAGGTGACTCTGAGGTACATTCCCGAATATGGTGCAATGCTTTCTAAATTTACAGTCTGATTTCCTGCTGCCAGTGATGACTGCCAAATCCTTCTGACAGTGAGGCCAGTTTGTGGTGTCCCTAAAAATCATCAGCAATTTGAAAACATTAGCACCCGGCAATAGTCATATTTTGCCATGATTGCCTGTATTTATCACCTTACTTTTCCAGGGTAAAAACGAAAAAAAAAATTGACAGGGAAAAATTAAACTTCTCTCACAACAGGAAAAATATAGAGTTGAAAATAAAATGCATTGCAGGAATTCAGCCTATTTCAATACTGTCCACAAATTAAAGTAAACAAGCTCTGTGGCTTATGTGGCTATGTAGAAGAAAAATATCGCAAATATGTATCCTTCCTCAAATACTTTTTATTTTGTTGTTGCATTTGCAGAGTATTTTGATATTCGGATACTATGGTTATGTGGCAGGGCTAAAAATGGGATGAGAAGTTCATTGCTTCATTCAGCAAATATTTGCTATGTTCTGTGCCATCATAGACAGAAACTAGTTCCTGGGAATGCAGGAGTGGAGAACTAGGCATGACTTCTGCCCTCAGGAATGTTACAGTCTACAGAGACAAACAAGTCTTTCATTGCAGCAGAGAGGAAGAGATGTCTTAGGAGAACACAGATGGAAGAGGGTTTGAGGGTGAACTTGAGTTTCCCTGAATTGTTTCTGGAGCAAGACCAGAAACAATAAGTGCTGGAAAGGATGTGGCAGAAAGGGAACCCTTTTCTGCTACTGCTGGGACTGTAAATTGGTGCAACTACTATAAAACAAAATGGAGGTTCCTCAAAAAATTGAAAAAAGAAATATCATCTGGTCCAACAATCCCACTTCTAGGTATCTATTCAAAGAATATGAAAAAACTTAACTCAAAAAGGTATATATATGTATGTTCCTTTTAGCACTATTAACAATAGACAAGGTACATTGGTGATGAATGGACTAAGATGTGCACGTATGTGCATGCGTGAGCACACACACACACAATGGGATACTACTCAGTCATGAAAAGGAAAGAAATATAACCATTTATAATACAGATGAATTTTAAAGATATTATGCTAAATAAGTTAGACAGAGAAAGACATAGACCATATGACTTAACTCATGTAGAACATATATATTTTTTTAGTGTACAAACACAACAAATATTAACTCATAAAAGAACAGACTGGAGGTTATCAGTGTGAAGGAGGTTGAGGAGTGGGTACAAAGGATAAAGGCTGGCAATTATATGGTGGTAGTTGGAAACTGGACATTTGGTGATGATTATGATAGCATGGATACAGTTGACTAACAGTGCTGTATACCCGAAGTATATGTTAAAGACCGATATAACCGCAATAAAGAAAAATAATAAAGGGGAATGTGAAATCTTAAAGATGGACGTGACGCTAAGTGTCATGTGGAGCTTTGAGGAACATGGTGGCAAAGGAAGGGGCAGGGTTTTGCAATGTATAGAGGTGCCAGCGGAGTTGATGAGTGGCTTCTACTCCCCACTTGGATTTCTGATGCCTTGCTGATGCCTCGCTGCTCCCTCCCCCACCAGCATGTCTGCTTCACACAAGAGAAGCAAATACTTGCAACACCATGTCTGGTGAGTATATTAACTTGAGTCCAGGTAAAGTGTTTTATGCAAAGACCTCTGAAGTCACTGGTTTGACCAATCTAGAAGCTTGTTTCCCTCTTAATTCACTGCAACAGTCAATGGTCCAGGACTGGTAGCATGACTACCATCTTCAGATGTTAGCCAATTTCTGGGTCCAAAGTTGCCCCAGGGATCTCACCCCTTCAGATTTTAGGAATCAGGTGAGACTCAGGTCATGCATCCCACCCCTTTATGTTGGGTAAGAAACCACTTCTCACTTCCCATTCATGAGGTCAGACCAAGATTTGGGCCTGTGCTCTGTAGCTGTCAATCAGGTGCTAAAACTATCATCAAAGAGAAACAGGTGGGTGTTGGACATTTAGCCATTTGTAGCCAATGCTGCGAGGAGGATTGGGGATAAAGGGGCAATACAGTGGCAGAGAGGTCTTGGGCCATTCTGCTCTTCATGCAAAATTTATAAATAATAAATAAACAAATTGATAGCAGCATTCTGGTGCATCTACCATGAAGGAGGTCAGCCGCACCCCCTGAAACTCTCAAGAAAAATGATGTCACACTTACAGAACTGACAAGGAAGCAGAATCCAAATAAGCTGGGTAACCTGGCATCAACACCCACAGCACAGGGCTCAAACCTAGGTCTGTCTGGCAACAAATACCTGAGCATTTCCCTGTACTCTGTCTTACCCATTTAATAGTAGCTTTCTCCCTTGGACTTCTTTTAATGGACCAAAGAAAGCACTTTGGGACATCAATCTAAATTACGCTTACATGAATTATAATATGTAGCTTGGTCTCCATTAACTGTCAGAATCCTTGTCTTGAGGGTTCACTCCCAAATCATTTGTAGAAAAATTTTATTTTGATAATAATTAATAATAACAATAATAAAATAAGACAATTTAGGATTTTAATGAATATTAAAAATACAGGTAAACCATATTAGTGGTTTAGATTTCATTGTGAATGACATGTCATTAATTTATTAAAAAATAAGTTCTGGTTAATAATCAGGAACCAAATTCCTAATGTAATTGCATAATTACCAGAGCAAATTCTTGAAATGGTGCTCAGGATGGAAGACTGGCTTATTAAAAGTTTAAAGAGGATGGTGAGGCGAATCAAGATTAGACCTCAACAATACAAATGGAGACCTGCTCTGACTTTGAAGAAAAGAGCTGGTAGGGTGTTGCTTAGTGAAACTTTTGAGTCTTCTTCCTACCCTTTACCTCAAATGTCCAACTGCCAGGATTTCTGGGATTTGTACAAGTAAAACTGAGGGCACATTTTAGCACAGGAAAGGTTTACCCACACGGTGGGATAATTTCACCATAAAATAAACGAGCATCTTTACCACTTCTGCAAGTTTTTGTGAGGCGGGGATGCCACATTTCCATCAGGTCCTCCAAGATGGCCCTCCCAGACCTGCCATCAGGCAATCCTGTAACACATCTTACATCAGTGTTTCTACCCTTTGGCAAGTACAACAATTTTCAAAGAGGCTTTCATTTTCACTTATCTACACACAAAATGGAATGAAAAACATTGGGTCAACATTCTGACAAGTAGTTTCATTGGCAAGTGACCATGAAAGAAAAAACATTTAAGAAATTTATTTTTACAGAAATTTGATCAGATTTCCCCCAATCAGAAAATCATGGTCTACTGAAAACATCAACATTTGCAGTAGTTAGTGTGCATATTTTAAGTTACTTCATACACTAAGCAGGGGTAAAAATACTAAGCTTCTCATTGTGAAGAGACCTTCTCAAACTGCATATTGGTTTTCACCTCTATACATGGAGCATTAGGGAAATTTTTTCAGAGTTTTTCTCAAGGATTCAAACTTACAGTTGGATTATAAATGACAGTTTAAACTTAAAAGAAATTCTTTTTTACCTTTACTTAATGGTAAGACAAAGACCTAGAGAATGAAGTGCTTTTTCTTCCAAAAGCATTGCCAACTAGGATGCTATAGACAAATCCTGACTACTTAATCATGATAAGCCACTGTGTTCCATGACTTCTGTATAAAATGTACATCGAGTAATTATGATTTAAATATGCAGAAGCTACAATCATTTTGACTTTAAAATAAAACTTTTGTTTAGTATCTATACTTTTAAATTGCATGCAAGGACATATTAAGAAGTCTTCTTACATCATGGCACTGGTTGAGAAAAAGAACACAGCTCTAAAGAACCTAAGAGTTTTGAATTTTTTAAGAACAAAATCTGATTGATCTTAATGTGTAAAAGGAGTCTCAGAAGGGAATGTTAATGCATGCATATTTTTGATACATTAAAGACTCCATCGTGCTAATTCAAGCACTGTTTACCTTTTGTATATAAAGGACTGGTGTTTTCAAGGCAAAAACAGGAGATATTTTATGAGTACCCAAAATGACTTATTCATGAAACCTGAAACACCACTATTATTATTGTTATTAATTCTTATGTCTCACTTCTGTGAAAACTTTCTTATACAAGAAAACTTTGGGGTCATCTAAAGGCCAAAAGTAATGAGCTGGCCTCCAGCCTTCATCTATCAAGTCAAGTAGCTGCCAATTAGTAAAACTGATGTTTTGTTGGTGTTGCTCCTGGGATGAATTTCAGTAAATGAAAATAAACTGTTGCTGGTGTTTTTCACAAATGTCCAATAGAAAGAACATTTTCTTGCCAATTTAAAAGCTACCTACATTATAAGTAACCAAACAATTAGGAGAAGCTGACCGGTGTGTTTCTGTGGCTTAGCAGAAGGGCCAAGTCGGAAGGAAAAGACATTCCCAGCATTTTCTGAAGCTAGATAAATACAGAGAAGAAATACAGATGAAAGATGGAACTGCTCTCTGTAGCCCCTGCCAGATTCCTCGACTTTTTGGCATACTGATTGAATTTGGCAAATGTAACCAGTAGCAATCTTTTCCACTAAAAAAGAGCAACATACAAGTGATTTTACCATGAAGTTTGAGCATTTTTGATCCCTCAAAAATGGGCTCTCTTTTAAAAAGTGATTCTTTCTGCAGAGTTGGCTGCAGAATCATTTATTTGAAACGAATCATTTATTACACACACACACACACACACACAAACCACCCAAAAACTGCAGGCATAGCTACAGTTGAACAGCTCTGACAGACCTACAGCTCAGTAGAAAAACAGTTTTTCTGAGACCAAGAGATGCTTCAATGTGTGCCAGCAGCACCTCATACCAACCTAACACCATGATATTCAAAGCAATTTGAATTTGAGGAGCCCTGGAGTGTATACTTTACACAAGATAAGCTAACCAGTCATGTCATTTTCTTTTATTCATATTCGGAAAAACTGTAATGTCGCCTGACTTTCCTCATTTTGGTAACATGATTATGTTAAGAGAAAGACTTTCCAGTTGAAAATCTAATTTTTGTGGACTCCTTAACTCTAAATTTTTTGGGCAGTTTTTCTAGTCAATTTACTAGAATATATATGAAACCATCTCAAAAATAGGGCACTCAGGAGTAAGGATTTCTGGCTTCATCCAGTTCAAGAAAGGGAGTTCATAGCTCCTGATAGGTCTTTTATGCAACTCATATGGAAATGGTTTTTGGTCTTTACCTTTCAATGGCTTCCTCTAAAGTAAACAAAAATACATGATTAGGGCATTCACCTAATTTTATGAAGTCTTTGGATGCAGGTTTTTGGTTTTTAAAGAGTCAAAAATTCAAGCAGCCTCTGTATTGTTGACAGTAATTGGCTAGCTCATTGCTCAAATGTTACTTGCCACCCCTGTACACTCTTTCTTAATCATTACGTAGCCGATAATTTAAAGCAAGAGAAAAAGCATTTGCTTGAAGTGCAGATAAACCCTGTGGTTTAAAGTCAATAGTGACAAATATGAGAAATCTGTAATTTACCAAGTTTAAAATCCCTAAACCAGTACACCGATATATGTATACTATGAAGTTGACTATTGCACCCAGGTGTGCCTTGTCACAGCAACTTGAGGTAGGAGAGTAGTAACCATAGCATGAAACCCAAATGGTTATTCCCAAGAGGGTGACTGAGTGCTTTTTCAAAAAAAAGGGCTATGTATGAGTGCAAGGCACATAAGGGACATTCTGTTCATGGCCACTGAGACCTTGCCCTGAAAGGTACAGTCCCCCAAATAAAAGAGAACCTCTCCCCTAAACCTCAGGGAGAAGGTGTTTTATGAACATGACTTCCCCTTTCTCTGTTACTTGTCAGGCAATTAAGTTTTTTGTCTGCTAAACTTAGCCTGACTTCTGAATTTCTGACTTTTGGTCACCAAGCAAATATATCCTCACATTAAGGGCAGGGTGGGGGAAGGGCATTGTTTGATAGATATATGGGAAAATCATCATCATTTTCCAATAAGATAGATGCAAGTTAAAATCAACGAGACAATCTCAAATCTGTAAGAGAGGCTTATATTAAAAAGATGCCCAATAACAAGTGCTGTAGAGGAAGGGAAGAAACAAACCTATTACATTCTTGGTGGGAATGTAAGCTGGTGCAGTCATTTTGGCAAGTGAGAATTCTACCAGTGAACTACCAATGCCAGTGCAGTAATTTTGGAAAGAATCTAGACTTACTGTAAAACACTAAAAATGAAAATACCATATGAGCCAATAATCCCATTCCTGGGCACCCAATCCAAAGGCCACAAATCATCATTCCCTGAAATTATATTCTCTACAATGTTTATTGCAGCATTATTTTTAGGATGTGGAAACAATCTCAGTGCCCATTGGTAGAAGATGGGTCAAGAAGATAGGGTACATTCACAAAGAAGGATAAAATGTTGCCATTTACAACAAAATGGAAGGGGTTTGAAGGAACTGTGCACAGTGAAGTAAGTCAGAATGACAAAGACAAATGGGCATTCACATAGCAGGTGATCAAACAAAGAAAAATACTTATGTGAATTAGTGGACATTAATAAGCACATTGAGGTGTCTAAGGTTCATAGGGAGAAAGGGTGAAAGGAACATTAGGGGTCATCATAGGGAAAGATTAATAAATGTTTTACAATAATAAATAAAAAGGGGATTGATAACAACTATTGCCCCATTGAGCTGTTGCATGCATTAAAAAAATGAAAATCCCCAAACCAACATGTAAGGATTAGATCTGTAGAAAATGAAGACCATTTTGCATAGATAAAATAAAGGAGTGTCTTTCCTTGAACACTGATTGACAGTATTAATAATACGCCTCTTTTAATCACAGTGTATTTGACAAGAGAAAAAGAACCAAATGTTTCTGTTTAAATTTCAAATACATTATTCGGAATTCATAATGTATTCTTTACATGAGGTAAGACACTGAGGCAGCCTAAGTCCACCCATGGGTAACCAGATCAAGAAGTGGTGTCTGGACATGCCTTGAAGCCCCCAGAGTCAGATGAAAGGACAAAATGCAGCTATTTTCATCAACATGGGGGGAGCTGGAGCAAATTCTGTGCAGTAAAGCAAGTCAAAATGAAACACATACTGGGCTTTTACATAAAAGTGTTGTAATAACATACAACACATTAAAATCCCAGCGGACATCAATGACCATCCTGAGGGCCCCATGGTTGAGAGGGCGTGGGAAGAAAAAGGGACAGGAGATACAGGGGATAGTGGAGGATGAAAATATGAAAGATAGTAGTAAAAAAAAGTAAATAAGTAATAAAAAATAATCATTTTTAGAACCTTAAATCTTACCAGTATTCAGAAATTGCTAGGTCTGGAATACTTTTGATTAAATTTTGTTTACCATTCACATGTCAGAGTTTTCATCAATTTAGCCCACAAGCTTGCCTTATAAGAGTTCTATCATAAAAACAGTAATAATAATAAAGGCAAAGGTATTAGCAAGGATTCATAATTTTAACAAACAAGACATAATCTCTTAGAAATATTGGGTAAAAATTCCTTCTTATACTGCTAAAAGACTTGCAGTAATAGCCTCACAAGCATACATAACTTTAAGACATCTTAAATGACTGCTAGATAATAAAAAAGAGTGACTATTAACTGACCAAACAATTTCTATAATCAGTGGTCCGGAAACTTAATCCTGACTTATCATGTTAGTATTTTAAACTAAATAATACAGAAATTCAGTCTTCCTTCAATGAGAGGAACTTATATTTTCTTTATGAACAGCATATGATCCTTATCTTTCATTTGATGAAGAACAAATAGTCTATCCTGGATAGACCACTTGGCCCTTGCAAAGGAACTGCAAAGCTCCACAGCTGCCCATCACCCCCACTCTGCAAAAAGATGCTCAGCTCCACTCCTGCTCGAAGTGTGCTCACACACAGGAGCACTGAATGCACCTTTTTATTGTTGGTTGGGTTAAGCTTTCTTTCCATGCAACAAGTTAATCACCATCGGGAGTCCTCCAACCTTTCCCTTGGAAGAAGTTAACTTTCTTTTCCCTTTGTGCTCAGCCTCCTGGGGTGACTAATAGAAATGAAATTCCTGTAAATCACTGATTCTCAAACTTCTCTGTGTTCCCTAGTCACCATGGGAGCTTGGTTAAAATACAGTTTCCTTGTCTTACTTATGGAAACTAGCTGTGGACTTGGGACAGCAATTCCATGAGTTTTTAACAAGCCCCACATTATTTCTAGGCAGGCAAACTGTAGACCACTTTTGGGAAACAACTGCTCTACCCAGGCCACAGTGCGAGAACATGGCCCAGGAGGAACTACTGAGGTTGTTCGGTAAAGCTGAGTGCTGAGTGGATGTGAGAAATTTACTTGTAGCAAGTTATGTGATTTTAGAAATGGGGCACCACTACTCATTTGCTTGGAGGCATGAGCTTTTGGTCCCACGGTTCCCATTTGAACTTGGACTTTCAATTTAATTTCTTGGATTATGGGCCTTTTATTCTTTTAAATAACAATTAATGGAATTTGTAGTCCCTGGAACTGTGTCCCTGAGTGGGAAGTGTTTTTAAAATTAAAAATAAGGTATATCCTAGTTACAAGGGTCTTGAGCTTCTGGAACATAGCTCTTGTAAATGGTGGGGCTGAAAACTGGAAATAGATCCAGGGAAAAAAAATCTACTTTAAGCCCAAAAGTTGTGTATTTGGTTTTTCTTAAGTTTCAAAGTGGCAAGTAGATAGACACTTATACAGACAAAGACATGGCATGAAATGCCATTCATATGAACTAAATTAATTAGTACTAACTCATACTATCTTTGGAAAATATAGTTACCCTTGTTAAAATCTAGGTAACAAAAAGCTGGGCACGGTGGCTCGTTCTTGTAAGCTTCAGCCTATGTAGTGGCTGGGGCTAGGGATCATGGTTTTAGTTCTGCTTGGGGCAACACAGGGAGACCTAAGTCCCAAAAAATTGCTGGGCATGGTGGCGTGCGCTTGTAATCCTAGCTACTACCTGGGAAGCTGAAGCTGGGGGTTGCTTTTGAGTCCGTGGTACCCTGGGCAACGTGAGCCTGTGGTTCCATGGGCAAAAATAGTGAGACCTAGTCTCCAAAAAAAAAAAAAAATCTAGGTAATGAAAAAAATACAAAATTTTGTTTAAATCACAAGAGCATCTGACTTTAACACAGAGATTGTCTCTTCTTCATAACACTTTTTAATTGGCATCAGTTAAGAATATGCAAGAGCTGTAAGCCCAGCAAGAGAGGCTGGAAAATCCTGAAAACTAAAGAAAGAAACAGGATTTGAGACATATTTTCAAGAGAGGACTCGAGGCTGGAACAGGACGGGCATCATTCCACCATGAAACAAGTATGTTCTCAGCCAAGTCCCATTCCCCTTTGTGCCTCCCCAGACAGCTGTTTTACCTCATAAAGCAGTTTCTTCACCAGGCTTAGCCCTTTAATCACAACCTTAAATGCCAGCACCCACATCCACACATGTGCCTCAGGCTGCAGCAGCCTCACCTTGCAATGGAATTCAGAAAACAGACTCTGGAACCAGACGCCTGTCCTCTGCTTTTGACTTAATAAGTCCAGGGAAAGTTACTTAACTTCTGTGAATTCAGTTTATCTGTAGAATGGAGACAGCAACAATTGCCATCTTGGTGGATAATGGAGAAGATGGAAAATCATCTCTGTAAATGTGCTTTTGGAACCATGCCTGGCACACAGAAAACTAAATGAATGAGTATATATTGATTGCTAGCTACTTGTCTGCTACTATTTGCTGTTCTCTTCATCTTTTCTCATCTTTTGTTTTCTAGAAAGCAAGGGAAATTGATGTGGGGAGGTGGATTCTTGATTAATGTGTTGACTTCTCAAGTTGACTTTGACAGCTCTTCTTCCTAGTTTACAAGAGCTTGAGTAAAAATGTAATATTACCAGGCTCCTCTGAACTCTCCAAAAAGCCTGTTATCCGTTCTTGTTCACAGCCTAATACCCCTCCACAGATGCTCATGGGATCATCCCATTTCTCCTGTCCCTAGATTTACAAATTATAAATCCACTAGCCACTGGTGAGAACTTGACACATCACTGGTCTAACATGTAAGTGTAAAACAAACCAGATTTTTAAATTAGTTTTTTTAAAGTAAAACATCTTATTTGTCTATTTTCACCTTGATTGTATATTGAAATAACAATATTTTGAATATTTTGGGTTAACACCATATGTTACAAATTGTATCTGGTGTTTTTTGCTTTGTTTTCTTGGTTCTTTTTCTGTGTGACTACTGGAACATTTAATATTAGGGTGGTGCACATTATAGTCCTACTGGACAGAACTGCTCTTGACCTAAACTTCAAACAGAATTCCAAACTGAACACATTAGAGACCGAATTCAGTCTCTTCCAGACCCCACACCTACCCTTTCCCTGTTACAACAGCATAAACACCAGTTGGCATTAGGCGTTCACATTGTGTCATGTTAGCTGCTATTGTCGAAGAGACCATCAGATCAAGAAACTGACTGGAGAATAAATCCCGCATGGGCAGTGTGACAGGATAGCTCTGGTGACAGAGACAGTCACGTCGCTGTCTGGCAGTGGCAGCAGGAGCCATACATACGGGAATAATCCCAATAGCAGGTGACTAGGGAGGTGCAGTAGCAATTAGGAACGAAAACATCAGGGATTTGTCAGAGAGTGGGTTGAGTTTATGTTACCCACTGTAACACATTTGTTACAGGTATTTTAACCACCCAATCTGTCTAATATTTTCTTGCATTACCTTGACTGATAGACTCTTCTTCATCATCTAGTGTGAAATGTGAGGCATTGCTGACTCACCCTTTCCTTTTTGCCCATATGTAAGCATCTACCCAGCTCCATTTATCCTAACACCTAGTACAGCACATTCAGTAGTACACCACATTCCTTCGTAAAGGAAATCAGAGAAGGGAGAGATAGGTCACTGTGCTTCCCCCCTGCCAGAACCCCCAAGAAGGAGAGCCCACCTCAAAAAAGTATCCATTAGCATTTTTAAAGTTTTGCTCCTTCAAGTGTGTGTGGGTATGTTTGTTTGTTTGTTTGTTTGTTTGATATAGACAAGTTTGAACAGATATGATTATCCAGATTTTTAAAAACTTCTTGTCTAAAAGACCAGGCCTGTTTTGGACATTCATCTTAAAAGATAAAAACAACTGGTTGTCATAAAGTGCAAATTAAGGTAATTCACAGTAACATTATTTAGTACAACTAGCAGAAACGAGTCAGAAAGAAAAAGACAGAAAACAAATGGTTTCACTAATATATGGACAACCAAATGAAAGTAACAACTGGGGGGTGGGGGGAACCAACTGGAGCAGTCAGGGAGGGGAGGTGGTGGGTGACCACTGGGGATTAAAATGATATGAAATATATATATTATTTAATTAAATTTAAAAAGTTATTTAGTAGAAGAAAAACTACAGTAAAAAGTGACATTTTTAACCAATATTCTTAATACGGGCAAATTGTTTATGTACTCAGATAGGGTAATACCAAAAAACAAGACCCATGAAGACACTGTTATCCTATAGGTGGATAGGAATGTAAATAGACAAGGTACACCTCAAATATCATAAGAAGACCTGAAAAGGTCTAGAGTGCAATAAACACTGTTTGCTTTCTTAGCTTTTCTCTTTCCTGTCCCTTCACCCTAATCATTTCAGAACCCTTTTTCCTAGCACCTATACGCTGTGTGGGCTGGTGAAGACTGCTTCAGCTTCTCTCATAGAAATTCATCAATGATGCTGGATTATCCACTGATTTACATTGGAAGAGATCATTGAGAGTTGTGTGTACACTGGCATACATGTCCATTGAACCACAGCAGATACATTTTATTACATTTTAATATTAGTATTTTAACATTAACTCTAAAATTAATATTCCATGTTTAGTTTTAAGAAGAAATTATCTTCTTAAACTGACAGCTGTCTAAGCAAATGCTGTATGTCAGATGCTCATTCAGACAACTTAACTTCTTTTTGTTTAAAACTATACTTCTGGCACGTTAGGCTGTGCAAGTCCCTATGTAATAATAGAATGTGTAATTTTAAGTTAGAAATGTCTTCTGTCTTGAAGTGTGAACATTATCATATAGAAGTGACAGCATCTTTATCATTCTTCAGCAATTTGAAGTTAGCATTCCAATATAACTCTTATAATTTACTTTTTAAAATTAGTGCTTCGCTTAAAAGCTGCTTTTTGTGCCAGCTTTTCGCCTGACGAAATTTATTTAACTTATGTGCTATAAAACAGATTTATAATGGAAAGGCTGACACATTTAAATGTAAATTTGGTATAATTTTGAAGAAATTAATATCATATTCTTCAACTAGAATAAATTAAAATAATCACCTCAAAAAAGTATCCGTTATCATTTTAAGAGTTCTATTGCCCCCTTCAAGTGTGAATTTTTTTTGATATAGACAAATTTGAACAGATATGACTAACTGGATTTTTAAAAACTTCTTGTCTTAAAGACCAAGCCTTTTTTGGGCATATATCTTAAAAGGTAAATACAGCTGGTTGTCATAGGCTGCAAATTGAGGTAATTCACAGTAAAATTATTTAGAGCAAGAAAAACTACCCTAAGAAGTAATATTTTTAATCAGTTTTCCTAATATGGGTAAACTGTTCATGTACTCAAATATTTTTATATTTCTTATCATCAGAATATGCCATTCAGAGGCTAAGGTGGTTTCCAATGCAAAGATTATTTGCAGAAACTATTCCCTGTATTTTGGTTAAAGGTAAAATAAAATAAGTGTTGCATGGATTGTTTTTTCAAATAATTTTGAAATGTTCTTTGCTATTATGGGTAACAGTCAAGTTACATTCCAGTTGCTGCTTTTGTCAGTTCCTTTGCTGTTTAATTGGTGCCTATATTTTATAATTTAAGTGCTAAATAAATAACATTCAATTGAGTTATGAATACCACCAATCATTCACATACTTCACATTTTTTAATCAAATCAAATTATGAAACGATCACTCATTTTATGGAGTACATTTTATATTCTTTGACTTAGAAAAATTCTATCCCTACATAACTTTAAGGCAACATACATTGTGATAACACATCACTCAAAAATAGACCTGACCCAACAAATAGGCAGTTTTGTAGGTCCACTTTGTCCCCCTCCTTTTGTAATTACTAAGTATTCCTTAAGTCTTTTTACAGCCTACATTTACTTAACTTGGAATAAACCACAAAGTCAATCAACTGTACCTTCACTGCACCGTTTTCATGTATGGTGATGCAGTTATTGGCATCTTCTGAGAGTTGATACAAGGCTTGAGCTGTCGTTCGATGCACATTGATGTCACTTGATTTCAGGTAACGCACTAGGGGGGCCACAGCTTTGTGCTCCCCGAAGGCCACTCTATTCCTGCCCCACATGCAGCAACGAGAAATTGCTTCTGCGAGATGACGCCTCAGTTTATCATTATTCTGCACAAAGAAAACAGACTATGATCTGTGCGTTGTAGGTCATGTTTCTGTGCTATAGTGCTTATTACCTGTCAAGATGCCAGTGAGTCAAGAAAGAAGGGCTAGTTTGGCTCCCCAGAAGGTGTCTTGAAGGGAACCAGCATTTTGACAGGTCACCAATCTATCAACATTAAGTCTTGAGTTTTCCTCCTAAGACTGAACATCAGTGCACTCAAAGGCAACAGGTGTTAAACATTAGTTTTTGCTCAAGGCTTAAGTTCCTTTTGAGTAAATCTATCCATAACCCAGAATTACACATCAGCAACAAATTACAGATCAGCTTAATAACACACATGATTAAGGAACATTGGACATTCTCAAGGGAACATTTCAATTAACTGGGATCAATTAATTAACTCTACAGCTTTACCCTCAGGAATACTTCTACATCAGCAATATACCTCACTCCCCAAGAGAAAGAACACAGTGTTGCAAACAATGTCATGTTTTAGTTTGCCACTTTCTGCATTAGTTTATGCAGACTATGTCCTTTCTATATGTAATTATTTTCTACAAGTGTAATAGAGTTAAATAATAGGATACATATTTTTCTGTTTATTTACTGCAGTGCTTTCTTAATTCAGGCATCCTGAATTAAGTATCCTTAACAAAGTTTGGCAGATATTCTTAAAAACTTAGTATTTTACTGGCCTTAAAATTTCTCCAAACCAAGCATCCTTTCAATGATTGAATTTTTGCTCTATGATTTTTCTGCCAAGTGGTAGTCTAAGCTATTCTCAAATACCTCTGGTTATGGTGAAGTCATTATCTCTTCTAGCTGCCTGTTCTACCTGGCACAACCCTGGATAAACTGTACAGTAAGTGCCAAAGTCTTCATACACCCAAATTTCCTAAATGGTGGGAAGTACATTTAACTTCTAAAATTAACATGAACAGTTATCTTCAGGAAATAATAATTGTGATGGTGATAAAGAAGATAGCTAACTACTTTCATAAAAGCATTTATACTTGCCACAATTTTACTTGTCAGTGACATATAATAAGTAGCCTCTAGTTTATAACTAATTCACTTATGAACATTTTGCAGTTTAAAATACATTTCCACATATATTACTTTTTGGAGAATTAAATAAGCTGAACAAAATCTCATAACTTGTGAATAACTAATGTTAAATTCAACTCTAGCTCTCTGGACATCAGGCTTATTATTTTTGTTACTACATCATGATATCTCATGACAATATGCATTTAAAATCCAAAAAGATGTGCTACTTACTGTATTTGCTAGTTTGGACAATAAAGGGACAACTCCATGATCTGTAATAACAGCTAAATTTTCTTGATCTTTTGCTATATTGGTAATTGCAGCACATACACTTGCCAGAACTTCTTTATTATCTGATTTCAGTAAGTTGACGATAAGTTCCAAACCACCAACAAAGGAACGGACCATTTCTCCAGCATCCTGGATAATAGTAAAAACAATGATCATGTAAAAAAATAAAACTTTATATACTTTAAAGGCAGAAAGAAATGATAAGACTGTTAGGTACACTTTGACATAAAAAATAAAGTTAAATTTTTATATACTAATTTCTTGGTGTGTATACAATCTATCAGTTTTAAAAAATATTTACTTGATTTATATTGTGTGGGAGTCACTGGGATAACTGTGAGGATTTACAAGTTAAAAGAAAATACAGGCTTGCTATTCATAGTTGCTTTGTTCTATAAAGTTATCACAAAAATTGAATTATTGAATGCTGAGTCAATGTTCTAGGGGAAATACCAAGTTAGGTTCCTGCAAGTCTTGGGGTGACATTTTTGTGAACTAATCACAACACAGAATCTTGTTCTGTCCATATTTCTATTTAAAGATATTTCTCTTTTATTTGTACTTAATTTTCTTTCTTTTTTCTTTTTATTTACAAAATTATATCATTCTATGAGTATAGCTTCACACCTCCACATGTGTGCATGTTTCATTCAAGCTCCACCAAAAACCTAGTGCCAATTCATTACCATATTACCTACTGTAGTTCCCTCTCCCCTTCCCTTTGGTAAGTACCATTTTGTTTTTTAGTAATGCAAAGGTATTAGTTAATGTATTTTTAATTAGTAACACTGAACCACATGAATAGCACACACATTTGGCTCATGTCTGAATGATGTTAGTCCCACACATGTCTTTTCTTTAGAAGGCAGATCACAGGTTTCTGGCACTAGGCGTACTAGGGGGCTATCCAGCGCTTGCGTGGGGGCCATTTTAAACAGTGGAATCACCAACAAAACCTACAAAACGTGGCAGATAATGGCTCTAAGCAATCATAGAATGGATACTTGTTTATAGCGCAACAGTGGAAAACAGAAGATAGAATTTTGTTCCTTGTGTGGCCTTGTCTGAGAAGGTTCACGTTGGGTGACTCAACTTGTTCACCATTCTGTGCATATCCAAGAATAACCATGAAAGCTCCATGCATAAAGTACCCTACAAGAACATTTTAGCAAGTTGTCAAATCCCCAAACAGAGTTACAGGAATAACGAATGCCACCCTGGTCTTTATCTCTCCCAAAAGACCACAAAAAACTTGTTTCACTTTAAAATGAGCAAGTCAAGTCTACAGTCAATTCCCCTTCCAAATGTTTGCAAGCTCCTACTCAACCCTGAAAACTCTGACTCATTTTTCTTTACAGCAGTTTAAATTACATATTTAGGAAATCCCCCAACTCCCTTGCTCAATATTGGTCATTTCTCCCCACCCTTCCATATTCTTGTGGATGTTATATTTTCCATAATCCATTTCTCCATTCTCTTATATTTGTGTGTGTCTCATATATAAACATTAGAAAGGAGGGCCTCTCTCATTTTTTTCAAACTGAAATATTTAATTAGCTGAAATTAATTTCATTAATTCATTTCTGAAATGAATTTGTTTTCAAATCATTAATCTAATGTACTTCTCTTCTACATTTGCCTTTCAAAGTTTTTTTGAAAAATTTTATATTTATTTTCTTAATTTGACTGATCTTAGCCAATCATGGTAATCCCAACCCTCTTGCCATTATTTAAGGGTGTACCAGATATAGCCCAGTTATGATCACAGAACTCTGAGATAATGTCTTCTAGGAACAGTCTGGGAAAATGTTCCTCTTTTATAATAAGAAATAATTACAAGCTATGAGGATGGTAGAACAGAAAGTAGAAAATAGCTTGTGTACTTGATGACATTGCTGATCTTAAAATTGGCCATTTAAACCTAAAGGTATCTGTCACCATTTTTTGTGATATTGTAATTATTTTCTAAGGGTTTCTTTCCCATTATTTTCTGAATTCTTCAAGAACAAAAACAGCTGATCCTGTTCTTTGACCCTTACTTGAATGTTGCCTGCAGTTTGTCACTCAATGAATTTTCAATAAGTGTTTGAAATAAAACAAAAAGGAACTGTAATCTTAAGGCACTTAGCTACCATTCCAACCCTCAAAGAGAATATTAGCTATGATGTGAAAGGGAATATAAGTTAATTAAATTGATCCAATGTCACAGTCTAGTGACAGCTTATTCTCTTGATGCTTTATCAGTAGATACAGTAAGCCTGAGCACTGGGGCCAAACTGGGAAAAAGATCAAAAGTGATCACATCTGCCTCTGCAGATCCAAGAACTTCCTAAGATGCATGGTATGAGATACAGGGAGCCAACGTCTCAATGAGCTCATGAGCTCAGCTCACCAAGGTCTTGTAATGTTTATAATCTGTGGGACAGGGAAATGGTAGACTCAAGCTGAAAGCTCTTCCAGAGTTTATTTGTTTTGAAGGTGAGACTGCTTTCATTTTCTTTTCTTTCGTTCTTTCATTTTAGGTTTCAAATTTTAAACATATGACGTCTTGCTTCACATAGTTTCTATGGAAAGGGAGACAGTATATTTGAGGATGGAAAATGTAATTACTCTGCCAAAACTGTCTTTAACTAATGCTAAATGACTGGGCAAATTCACTATATTTTCCACCTTCTCACATATCTGAAAAAAAGTCTTTGCCAGTTTCACCACTGGTACAATACTGGTTATACATCATTCAAATTTTTATTTGTGACAGAATAACAGCAATACTAAACATCAAGTTTTTGCAGTCCACAAAGGTCTTTCATATGCAAAATCTCATCAGAACTTCAAAGTTCTGCGGTAAGTAGCTATGACATCCTTATTTTACAGACAGGAAGTCTTGAGGTGCATGAATAATTAGTGACAAAACTAAAAATCAACTATCAATTTTCTGATTTCTTGAAGCACCAATAATTATTTTTATCACACTAAACCTAGTTTATAAACAGAGGTATCCTCACAATTAGAGATTTAATCATTTCAACAGCAATGAAGCTATTTTACCAATGACATTTTATAAGACAAACAAAAATAGTAAAATAAAAACAGAATATGAAGCACCTTTATTCTGCTACTAAAATAAAACGTGGGTTGTTCAATAAATAGGAAAAGGTGTCAGAAGTTTGAATTAAACAAAATTAAGTTAGATACACAAAAAAGAAAACATTAAGTAGCAAAATATTTTTGATTAAAATTCAACTAATAGGAAAATATTAGGACATTATCGACAGATTAATGAATAAAACAGAAATCTAACCGTTTTGATATAGAGCAATTAGACTAATGGGTATGAAATTCCTTCTCTTGCTTCCAGTGAAAAGAGCTTGCCATTTTCTGATGAGGTGAGATATACATAATGCAATTTTAAAGCACATATAAGTCAAGTGTAACATGACTTAAGACAAAAATTTTTAAGCAGAAGGGCTATAAAAAAACACTATTTTGTGCCATACAGAGATCGATATATAATATATTTGAAAAAATATTTTAAAATAGCACATTGAATATAAAACATTCTAAAAATGCTACATTCACATTAGAATAGCATGTCAGAGAACCAAAACTGAACAAGCTACTCTTGTCCTAAGAGTATATTCAATAAATTAAATGCTTTTAAAATTCTAAACACAACCTATATACACTCAAGGAGAACAGACTGTTTGTGTGGCTCTTTCACAATAAGATCCTTGTTCTGTACCTAGTGAACAAGTTCTACAGCTTTAAAATATAATAGCCAAACAAATGAATGTGTGTGAGAGAGCGGATTTGAAATTAACTTACACTTTCAAATATAGCTCTTCCAACATCAAGAATAGAACATCAATTATTCTTTTCTTTCAGAACAAAAGGAAGAATAAATTGACTTCAGTTGAAATATGGGCTTTATTGTTTAATATTTATATTTTGCATATGAAACATATACCTGAACATCTATTAAGATCCAATCAGACAATTTGAAGATTTTAGAATTAGCCCAAGAAAGTCACTAACAAACAAAAGCAAAACCAGCAACTAAAGGCAACAAAACAAATGTTGAAAGGAGAGAAATCTGACTTCCTGAGTTTCTACATTATATCATTTAAAATATTAAGTTTTCAACAAAATGCTATGATCTGTATGAGAGGAAAGTATGCATCAGATTGTGCCCCAGAAAGCCTTCACCACATTGGTCTTATAAAAGATCTTAAATAAACTATTATAAATATGTTCAAGGAAATAAAGGAAATCTTGTATACATAATTAAAGTTTGAGAACTATGTCAAAGGGAATAACAAATACCAATAAAAGCTTTCAATTATAAAAAAAAATCAACTAAAAATCCTGGAATTTAAAAACACAAAAATCAAATGAAAAATTTATTACATGGGTCCAACAATACATCTGAGGAGAGAATCAGTGAATCTAAAGATTGACCACTGGATTATCTAATCAGAAGAACCAAAAGAAAGTCAAGAAAACAAACTTATCTTCATAGACCTATAGGATATCATCAAGCATACCATCCTACATATCTGGATGCTTAGGAAGAAGGGGAGAAAGTGAAAGGGGCAGAAGATGTAATGGCAAAAACTTCCAAAATTGATGAAAAGCATTAAATTCTATCTCCAAGTATCTTAACAAATTCTGAGGACAAACTCAAATGCATGCCTCAGTGTATCAAGTCAAACACTGAAAGACAATGAGGGAATCTTGAACACTGTGAGTCATTCTGAAAAGTGGTACAGGACCCATCATTAAGATCACCAGCTGACTTCTCATTGAGAAACAAGGAGACAGTATAAACACGGTATATTCAGAAAGCTCCAGATGTTTGTTTCTTATGGAAACAACAAATGAACAACTATAGATTGATTAAAGCAACTTTACAGGGACTCTGGAAACCAGCTCAGAGATAAACAGAAAATAAACAAATGCCAAACCAAGGGTAGAAATCATGTTCAAAACCTTAGGAAATTTCCAGGCATTTCTACTGACCCCTATTCCATCCCATTTCCAATGGGATAGTATTGTCAGGAGGAAGAACCCAATTCTATGTTCCTTCGCTTTGTCAGAACCTGCAAAGTGAAGATAAGTTGCAACATTCCTGACCAGTCTGTATGCTGCCAAGAGACTGATTTCTGTCTCATCTGTCTCAGAGCTCTGATAGAAAATTGTGGCACTGCCTGTATGTCAGGTAGCAGCAGTGAAAGGCAGTGGCAGATATTGTGATACATGAAACCGTAGGGGTGAGGGATGTTTAGATTCACAGATATTGGGGGCAAGAGCTTATGGGTAGAGAAATACAATATAATCTTATTTACTCAACAAAAAACTGGGTTAAACCTCTTTGGAAATTTAAGCCATTTCAAAGGAATTTATTTATTTATTCATTCATTCATTCATTCATTCATTTATTTATTTTAAAAAGAAGCAGATGAAAGAGGTTCAAGTAGTACAGATGCCTAGTAAAGAAATGTCATCTTCATGCTGAGCTGATTTTACAAGGAATGACAGGATCATATAAACTAGAAAAGGTCTTCCAAGTCATCTTGTAAAACTAGGAGAGGTGACAGGTTTTTTTTCAAATGCCCGCCCAATTTTAAATAAAAGATGACAAACATCCTAAGAAACAGGGAACATGGTTCATTCAAAGGAACAAAATACATCTCCATAAGCCATGCCTGAGGAAACATACATCAACTGAGTGATGAGGCACAGATTTTAAAATAATTGTGTAAGTAGGTTTAGAAATAGCCAATACAAAGTCATAGTTATTCAAATAGTGTGGAACCAGCATAAAAAAGGATAAATCAACCATTGGGCGAGAATAGAGACCCAGAAATAATTCCTAAATATCTTGTCATTTCTGATCAGGTTGCCATGAATATCAATGAGGACAGTTTTTGAACATATGGTATTGGAAAAACTGATTATATATATGCAAAAAATGAAGTTGGACTCTGATTTTATGCCATATAAACCATAACTCAAAATGTATTAAGATACAAATGGAATTCCTTAACTATAAAACTATTAGAAGAAAAAAAATCTGAAGCACAATGTAAATTGTTATGACTATACTGAGCTTAGGTCCAGAACAGGGGACTCAAAAATCTAGATCTCTTCTTGAAAGAAAAAAAGGAGCAGAAGAGGATTTCTACGCTCATGAGAGTAAGCAGGAAAGCAGTGCTACTAACTGTTGCCTAGACAAATGAAGGGATGCAACAGTGGAACCAGAAATTGAGGTCTCAGTTAGATGTCTGAGTCAGTAATGTACTTTATTACGATGAAAACATGCAGTGTGTGTGATCCTGGAAGTTCTTGACTGGTATGGATATGATTAATTTAGTGGATGACATTATTCATTTAATAAGATAACAAGTAACTGACAAACTGTACTTTCAAACTAAAAGCTAAATGGCTTTAACGATAACTATTTACGTTGGCATATTTTTGTTCATGCCTGTTTAGAATAGTGGTGATTGTACATTTCTTAAGCTATTCCTCAGTCACTTCTACTCCTTTCCAAACTACCAACCACCATCCTCGCCCCTTTCAGAGTAGGGCCTGAGAAGGTTGCAATAAGAGAGCAGTAGCAGGGAGAAGCAGAATCAGGTGAAAGTATGGATTTGACCTCTAAGTAGTGGTGCTTCTAAATACCAGCTGAAGACAGGTTTTTTTTTTTTTTTTTAACAAGCTCAGCCTTAGTTTTGGCCTTTCATGTCTCTACTTGAAAGTCTAGCATCGAGAAGAATTATTGTAATGTCATTTACTACTATCTTTTAGAATTTTAGAAAGTGGAGACCTATGGAAGAGCATGTTTTTTTTACTATTATGGTGATAAAAATGATAGCAGATCCCAAATCGGGTTTGCATTTCAAAGAACATTTAGATTTCTTAAACAACTGTGTAACCTCTTTGGCACATCCCTGGGGCCCAAACATTAGCAAATCAAAGCTCATAAGCTGTGTTTAGGAAAGCGTTTTAACGTGAAACTACACCCCTATGCACGCCTTCTCCAGGTTCCCTTTGACTTCCTGATTGGGCATGGCTCATTGAGCAGCTGAAGTAAAGCAGACAGTGATGTCAAATTCCTGTCCTGTTTGATCAGCTGTGTTCTGTCACACCTGAAGGCAGGAAGTTGGCCCATCCAGACACAGCGCTCAACATTCCTAGCTAAAATGCCAGGCATATAATTCAAAAGCGCAGAAATTAATTTTTTGTCTTCTCTTTTAGGGAAGCATTCTCAAATGTCTCTGGTATCTCTCTTTGGAGCAGATGTTTAGGCCACTGGTTTTGAAATTACTAGAGTTTTCATCCTCCGAGATAAAAACTCAACAGCAGACATTATTTTCTAAATAAGTAGCAAAACTAAGTTAAAGACAGTTCCAAGGTAAAATGATCTCATGGACATATGACTGATTTGGAAGATATAATTTGATATATCATCCTAGTTTACAACTAACATATATTCAGTGCATATATTCATACTATTCATATTAGAAAATAACTGTTTCCTATCTAATTCATAAGGTAGTAGTGAATATAAATGATCATGAGCTATGTGAGACACATATGAAAAGGCAATGAATATACTTAAACTTTTATTTGTCTTAAAAGAATTAAAATTCATTATTAAAAAATAGAATTAAGGAAATTATTTTAAATACCATTTTAGCACATTCACAAGAAGAAATAACCCCTCCCCCCAAGAAAGACCCACTATGATATTTTAAGAGACAAACGTGATTGTTATAAATATTGGCAAAAGGCTTGTAAGTAATGTAGCACAACTATTGTATTTCTGAATTTCTATATTTTTCAATATCTTATGGCTCATAGAACATAAATTTGATTTGACTTTCTGCAACAAATTGCAAAAAAAAAAAAAGTTTTGTTTCTTAAGAAGTGAACGCATGGATTTTTGTCTGATTTTGTTGTAGCACTTTTTACACGGCAAGTTCTAATATTAAACACCTATCTAATCAGTTTTTCCTAAAAGTATATTTGCTCATTCAGCTTCAAAGGAAAAGATCCTCACTTCCAATTACAAATCTCTCACCTGTTTTACAAAGCAATTGCTTATCTGCAACCAGATTTTCAACTCATGAAATTCACTAATGAACAACACTACAGAGACCAAATCTTAACATCTCTTTGTCCTTCTGAGAAATATTAATGGAGAAACAGAAAAACCCAACAAACTTCCCCTAATTCTAACATAGAAAGCAGCTTAAATGGCAAATGCTTAATTAAAACTATTCAGAAAGACATGCCACAAATCTTTTGGAATTAGTTCACATTGCTTCAGCATCTTTTCTGAACAGAATAGTTTTGTTAAGCAACAATGTTGATTTTCTCAGATATCCTTTCAAGTTTTTCATCAGACCATATCACAAATTCATATTTCACAGGATGATCTTCCACTCATATCCAAGAATGAATAGATAATTTAAGCTGGCAAAGCATACCATTTTCCATGCTGTGCATTTATCACTGACAAACTAGCAAAAACTCTCGTATACTGAGTTTCTCAAAAACGAGGGAAAATTTCAAGCTTTCTATTTGAGACCTTGGCCTACTGGTGAAAAGATCAACACTTCTACACCAAATATCCGCCATTCCACCTGTTTTCATGCATCTCACAATGCAAACACACATTACCTTACATCATGTGTCTTAGTCTTAATTATTCCATTTGTTACTTATGGCTTTGCTTCTGTAGTCAGTGATGGGGCAGCTTTATTATTGCCCAAAAATGCTAAAAAATGAAGGAAAACAAACAGCTGGGGTTACATCAAACTAAAAAGCTTCTGCACAGCAAAAGAGACCATGACTGAGACAAAAAGAAACCCAAATGAATAGGAAACTTTGCCTTACACAGAAGTAATAAGAGCCTGATTAACAAAGATCCACAAAAAACTCATACAACTCAACAAACATAGGACAAAAAGCCCAGTCAAAAAATGGGGAGATCAAAAAAGATACTTCTCTGAAAAAATACAAATGACCAACAAGCATATGGAAAAATTTCCAACATCACTAATAATCAGGGAAATGAAAATCAAAACCACAATAAGATGCCATCTTATAGCAGTAAGAATGGCCCATATCAAAAAACAGACAACAAGTGCTGGCATGGATGTGGAGAGAAAAGGACACATCTACACAGCTGGTAGGGAATGCAAACTGGCCCAGCCACTATGGAAAGTTGTGTGGAGGACCCTTAAACTACTGAAAATGGAACTCCCCTTCCATCCAGCAATCCCACTGCTAGGAATCTACCCTAAGGTTACAAAAAAATCTAACCCAAAAAGACACCTGTGCCCAGACGTTTATTGCAGCGCTATTTACAATAGCCTGGATATGGAAGCAACTCAAATGCCCCAAAATAGACAAATGATAAAAAAGCTGTGTTCACAGTAACGTGGATGGAACTAGAAGGAATCATGTTAGCAGAAATAAGTCAAAAAGAAAAAGTGAAATACTGGATGATCTCACTTATATGAGGGATAAAGGGCAAACAAACAGACAAAAACAAATTTAAAAGTAACTCAGCAAAGTTGAAGCGTGGAGGATGAGAGGGGGAGAAGGGGGAAAGTAGGAGTGGAAGGGGCACAAAAGACTAAGATGATGGCTCACAGGCGATAAGGTAGTAGGAGAACCCCGGGGTAGATAATGACGTTAAGTAAAACAAATAAAACAAAAAACTTAATAAGTATGTGTGTGTGCAACCAAGTTTAAAGAAAATAAAATTAAAAAAAATTCCTGCTAAAAAAAATGTATATTGCCCAACAAGAAAAGATGCAATATATTCACAAGAAGTAATTTTCATATCCCATATTCTTAACAGATAGATCTGAAAATCTAATACAGATGTTGTTAAAAACAAAAAATAAGTAATGTCTGTTCCTAATTTTTGGTATTTCACCATCACTGAACATGGACACACACACAGCATACTTAGACTACCTCGACTACCGGAGCAGGGACCCTGGAAAGTAGTAGCTTGCCTGAAACCATGGCTTGTGCTTTCTCCTCTTTTGCTGGTTTCTGCAGCAACACTGTCAGTGCCATTCATCCAGACAAAGGAATTATTTATTTCAAAATGATGCCAAGTCCTATGAATCATGTTAAGTCTAAAATTATTTGCAAAACCATGTTATGTAAAAATATGTGGAAACTCTAACAAAATAAAATTCAGTATTTCCTAGAAAGCTTACCTCAATGGGGTTGGGGTCTTGGAAGAGAGAAGGTGGGCAGAACTATCCGGTAAGACTGCCTGGTTCCCAACCGAATGGGAAAAACTCTTTGCCCTCCATGAGTGATAAGGGTCTGATAACAAAAATACACAAAGAACTCACACAACTTAACAAAAACAAAGAAAAATCTCCTGTTAAAAAAATGGGGAGAACTGAAAAGACACTTCTCCAAAGAGGAAATACAAATGGCCAACAGGCACATGAAAAATGCTCAATGTCACTAGCAATTGGGGAAATGCAAATCAAAACCACAATGTGATACCACCTTACACCAGTAAGAATGGCCCACATTCAAAAAATAGGCAACAACAAGTGCTAGCATGGTTGTGGAGAGAAAGAAACACTCTTACATTGCTGGTGGAAAAGTAAACTAGTTTAGCCACTGCAGAAAGCTGTGTGGAGGACCCTCAAACTAACGAAAATGGAACTACCATTTGACCCAGCAATTGCTCTTCCAAGAATCTACTCAAAGGAGACCTCAATGTGGGTACAAAGGGACCCCTGTGCTCAGATGTTTACTGCAGCACTACTTATAATTGCAAGGACATGGAAACAACCCAAATGCCCCAACCAGATGACTGAATGAAAAAGAGGTGGTACATATACACAATGGAATATTACACATCAATTAAAAATGATAAATTTGATGATTTTATGGTAACATGGATGTACCTAGAAGAAATCATATTGGCAGAAACAAGTCAGAAGGAAAAAGACAAAAAACCAAATGGTTTCACTAATATATGGACAACCAAATGAAAGTACACAACTGAGGAGAAGGGGACCAGCTGGAGTGGTCAGGGAGGGGAGGTGGTGGGTGACCCCCGTGGATGACAATGATGTGAAATATATATATATAATTTTTTAATAAAATAAAAAAGATTGCCTGGTTCCATTATTTTACTTCACATTGGATGCCCAGCATATTAAAAAATTCTTTCATGTCTCTACTCTGCCTCATAGTATAGTTTTATCATAAAACAAACTTAATTCACATGAAACAGTAGAATACACAAGTGCCCTTGAAAATGGTAAATTGAATATAATTAAGTGGAACAATTTTTTCTTTGAATTACATTTGGTGTGTTGCTATTATGGGAAAATTTTGGATGATGATCAAGATCATCATAAGATCAATTTTTGAATGGTGTGAAATAAGATCTATGAGACTCCAAAGAGTCACCATACACATAACCACCACATATGTAGGCAGTCACTGTATCTTTATCCATGGCATATCATTTCAGCTAATGAAAAGGCTTTTGATTTTAAAATTATCATTATTTTATGTGCCACCAAGAAAGAAAGAACACTGCTACATTTTATTAGAGAATATTATCCTTTATTCATGCAAGAGAGATAGATGTCTCTAGCAAGAATCTTGAAATCTCTACATGAACAGATGAAAATATTAAGCATAACAGAAATAGCCAGAAAGAATTAAAGAAGGCAATTCACTTTATAAATGAAGAGTTAAGACTTCAGTAAATTTCAGTAAAATTTTTTATATCCCTCCTTTGATTCTGTCCCCCTCCTTCTGCTTCTTAGCTTCAGAAAACTCAATTTATTAGTATCAACTAGTTTTTTTTAAAGTATGTTGCCTTGTTGAATCATCTGTTATGTAAATGTCTGTTGTGTGGAAAAGCCACATCTTCTTTATCCAACCCTCCATCAGTGGAGACATAAGTTGCTTCCATGTCTTGGCTTTTGTAAATAACTTGGCAGTAAACACTGTAGAACATATCATTCTAGGGAATAATGGCTTCATGTTCTTCAAATAGATACCCAGGAGTGAGGTTAATGGGTCCTATGGTATTTCTACTTTTAGTTTAGTTGCGGTAAATCTAGATTTCTTTCCAAATTAGCTGACCAGTTTACATTCTCAACAATATGTTGTAGGTGCCTCTTGTCTGCATCCTCTCCAGAACTTGTTGCTGGTGATCTTTTTAGCATGTGCCATTCCCATGAGCATGAGATGGTATCTCATTATAGATACCATCTGCATCTCTTATTAAAAGTGAAGGCCATATATCTATTGGCCTTCTGATATCTTGTCAATAATGTGTTGAAATCTTGCCAGCTATTAATTGGATTGATGTCTTTTAAATGTTAAATTGAGTGAGTTTTTATCACTCAACTTAACAATTAAACCTCTTGTTGCTTTTACAATGTATAAATATGTGACAGAGATCAACAGTGATGGCCGTATACCAACTCCTCAGTCAAATTATTTTGTACTGCCTGGTATCACTCTCAACCTCTAGGCTGTGGATGAGCACGCTATGTAGCACTGGGTAAGGACTCTCGTTTGGAACAGAACCACAAGCTGGGAATTCTGTCTTTGCTTTTCAATATGGGGCTTAACTCTGAGGCGCTTGATGCTGGTATTAAGACCCAGATATGAGAGCACGCATTCAGTTGTCACCTCAGTCTTGCCCCTAGGTGGGTGGAAACAAGTGTGTTTTGTTTTTTTTTTTTTTTGTTTTGTTTTGTTTTTTAAATAGCACAGCCTTAGCCTGCAAATAGGATTCTTGATGAGAAGACAGCATTGACCTGTTTGGACTCTCCCCACTGGTTTGAGCTCCAACGTTCTAGATCCCGAGGTTGAAGCTTGAGCCATCGTCTGCACTTTGCCCCGTCGCTACAAACGCTGTTGTGCAGTGCGCCCTGTTCTGCACAGGAGCTCTGTGCACGCCCTTCTCCAGCACAGTGCTTGGTCCCCCAGCAGCTGTGTGCCTGCAGTTCACCACAGAGGACATTGGTACAGAGGCAGAACCCCCCCCCCCCACCCGCCACTGGCTACACTTCCCTGGTTATCATAGCAAACAGCTTCAGCCCCTTTCTGGGGCACTGCTACTCCCGATATCTGCAGCAGTCATCTGTTCCTCTCTCAGGGGTCGCTGGCTTTGTTCTGTAGCAATTTGGGGTTGGCTATGCGGGAGCAGCAAGCCCCAGGTCTTCACTCTGCATCTCTCTTGCCAGACCCTCCTATAAAATTTTATCCAGTGTTTATTGACAGATAACGAAAGTGGGATTCATGAAATTATGTGACTTTTCAAGGTAACAGAGAACTTAGTGTTCTTTCACTGTCCTCTTTATAACTATAAATAAGATAGAAACCGCCATGTGTTTCTGAAAGGAGCAGGTAAATGAAGACAGTTTTATCACCCAGGAGACAGGCGCAGCCAGCTACAGCTTGCTCTGACTCTGCCGGGGTGACAGAACGCTGCACCAAGCTCTTGGCCTACTTCATTGTACATTGAAAACCAGAGAAAAGCACTGTCTGAAAATGATTTTGGCACAATGGTTCAGCATTCTGTTACGTCAGATAAACCTGACTGAAAGTCAAAACCAGTGATGTGGGGTGATGTCACTGGCTGGTGTGCAATAGAGTCAATGCAGTCTGTTATTTTTTTTTCTTCATAAAACTAAATCTTTTTTTTACTTCCATAACTTCTTATTAATTGGTCAGTTTTTAGGCAATTTCAATTTCTTGGGTTTTTGTTGTTGTTGTTGTTGTTGCTTACTTGCTTTTTGTTTTTTTAATTTAACAGCTTTTAATGGGCACAGGGAACCAGGGGCACAGGCACACCAGGCAGGGAGGCTGGGCCAAGTGTCTGATAAATAGGCAAGGCTGGGCAAGGGAGCAGAATGGTGGGAGGGCTGAGGGGCAGGTCAGTCTCCCAGGCCCCCAAAAATATATCCACTCTTTCTCCTGACGTTCTCTTTGTGCTCTCCACATTCACTCCTCTCTCCTCACCCTGCACTTTTTCTTGAGTTCTCTTTCTCTTCATACTCTCCTTGCCCCAGGATGAGACCACCCTTTCATCTCCTTCCTCCCAGGTGTGCTATCCAAGTGCACGCCCATTGGGCCCAGGTGTGTACAATCATGGGGCAGGCACAGTACCACAGGCACTAGACAGAGCAGTGCAGACTGTTGTTACCTTTGCATTTTCGATGCAGGGACAGAGGGCCCACGCTGCACTGGCCTTCACGTCTGGGTGAGGGTTTTTCAGCAGGGACCACAGCAAGCGAACCCCATCTAAGCGATCAATGATCCTATTGTGAAACCAAAAGCAGTGGTATAAACCGTCTTAGGATGTGAAAACGAAAATATTTTCGTCTGGACACAAAATTCGAAGCATGTTTTTTATTTTTTGTGACATGCTTGGATGTCTTTGAGACACAGCTAAACTATAACATCATATTGGCTTCAAGTGGATAACTTAATAATTTAGTATTTGCATATCACAAATACCACATTAAGAGATGATATTGTTATTGTCTGTGTTTTATTTTGCAATTTTTTTAAAAAATGAACAACAGGGATATTGTAACATGCTGTTCAATTGTTAGTGCTCTGATTTCAGTTTTAAATTCATGGCACCAAAAACCAAGTTCCCTGAAAATTACAATTCACATAAACTTAAAATCAAGCCATGTAATTTTTTAATTAGCTGTACACAGACTGTTACCTACATGTAAAAATACTGGTTTCTTTCATATAGTCACATCTAAATACTTTCCAAAACAAATATTTATGCCTCCAAAGTGTGTTACCTTTTTTATTTGGTCTATGTTTAACTGACTTACCTTGCAGTATGACATGTTTAAAACTCCTCCAGTTCTAATCTAGCATTAGGAATTAAAATCATTACACCACAGTGCATCCTTTGTTGGGCATGAATAACACGTAACTTGTTTTCCATGTGTTCCCTTTCCAGCAAAACTAACATTGCAGACTATGTTATAATTGCTTAAACACACTGTAATCAAAATATCTTCATTACTAGCTGAAAAATGAATTATCATCAGAGTCATCTCTGTGTCATCTGTCTTCTGTTTATATAACATTCAGACCAGGGAGTAGAACCTCTTATTAAGGTCCATTGAGTACTTGTCCTGGAGAAGAAGGCCAAAAAACTTGATATTCTTTACAAACATGACTTTGTTCAGAAAGATAAATTAAACTCAAAGCAGATGAAAAATGATAAGGAACATCAACATTTCTTTGATTTTTAATCTTGAATTGAGCTAAACATATGTAGTGTTTGGGCAAAGGATAGTATCCTAATTTAAGATGCCATGCAAATTCTTACTTGAAAATTGACATAAAACATCTACATGTCTTGATTAGTTAAGATGAGCTTGACAGGGGGACAAGTACTTCTCCAAAGGTTTTCAGGAGGACATTAGTTTTGCAAAACCTGATAAAAGGTTTGCATTACAGTTGGTAATGTAAATAGTTTACAGGAAGTTATAAACTCTCTTTAACAAATAATAAGGGAAAAAGTGCACTGAGAAAGTAAGTTATCCCAGATTTTAAACAGCTTTTCATACCTAAATCTTTGTCAGTATCTTGCTGAGAGTAAACAAAGTTTTAATTTGAAATTTATGGAATCTATAAAGTTACCAAACACTTCACAATGAAGACTTTACACACTTAAGAAAGCTTACTGCTTTGCATATGCCACTAAAAACATAGTTAATGCTGTCAGCCCTGGGCCTCTGTATTATTTCACATGCAGTTTCTTAATGAACAATAAGTCTGTCCTACCCTCTGCAAATGTTGCAGCAAAATTTGCATTAGTGAGACGTTGAATCATACAGCTGGGCATGACTTGTCATTAGAGAGAGAATCAGTCACAGAGCACACATTTCCAGATTTTTTTAAAGGAACTCCTCCCCCCACCCTGTGAAATTTCCTAGTTACCTGTAAAAATTCACTAAATTTTAAAAGTAAATGTATTGTCCACAACCCTTACCCCAAGCCCTAGGCAAGTCATCAGCTGCTTAGTTACAACATATGGGGATGGCTACTTCATTATTGACTCCTAGAAGACACAACACAGTGCAGCATCATGACCTTAAGTGAGGAAACATTAGTGAAAAATATTTGCGAATCCAGGAACTCACAAAGTCAGAGTCACAAACCTCAGGATTTAACTGTGTCCTTCCCTCACCTTCTATATCTGGGTATTTACAGTGCCCCCCATTCTTAGTAATGATTTTGTTTCCATGGTTTCAATTATCTGTGATCAACCACAGTCTGAAAATTACCAAAAGATATTTTGGGAGAGTGATCACAATTCACATATTTTTAATTACAGTACATTTGTTATAGCCATTTTCCTATTATATTTCTCAGGTTCCTTTTATTTTCTATATTAGCATATGCCAGGATTGTTAAAATATCTGCCTGCCCACTGAGGTCACATATATGAATGCATGGCTAGGATTATGATGTTTCTTTTTGGTGATGCTGCTACTTCTAGTTGAAACCACAATTTTCACATTTTTCAAAAAATTTTTACAATATTTGATGAAAATTATGCTGATAAATACTATTGGATGACAGTGGGTCAAACTAAATGTATTTAGCCTAAAAGAACATGATATTCTTAAGATACAACTGAGTTGTATCTTAGTTGTACTTAGTTTGTGCAACTAAGTTGTTCTCAGGGGTGCAACTGAAATCTATAGGTTTTGAAACTAGATTGGTAATTCAGTACATATGGAAACAGAAAATGATGTCAGAAGTAAATGATCACTCCTGTAAAAAACTATTAGAAAAGAATTCTACTTTTTTTTCTGAGATGCTTGGAGTATTTATGTATCTGTCTCTATGTATTATTCTAAAGAGGTTATGGGCTCTGAATCTGGAGAGAAAAGGTGAGTGTGACAACCTTTGCTAACATATGGCAAGTATTTCCAGAATTCCTTGATCTCAGTAAAGTAGAAGAGAAATCTATTCTTTTATTTTTGAATAACCAATATGATTTAAAAAACTCTAGAAACTTTTTCTCAGAAAAAGCATTCATTCATACAGTAATTACTAAGACGGTGCTTGTCACATGCCAAGCAATCTTTTGAGGCAATGGGGAATTTTCCATAATAAAGACAAATAGAAATCCCTACCCTCATGGTGCTAATAATCTTTGGGGAGAAGACAAGATGAAAGAGAAACATATATATATATATATATATTGCAGGAAATGTTGATAAGGAATTTGACAGGGAGCAGAAAGGGTGGTAAAACAGAGATCAGAGAGGTAGGTTCAATGAAAAAGTAACATGTGAGCAAAAACCCTGTGGGGGTAAACCCATGGGATGTGGGGAGGGGCATACCAGTACCAGTGTGGAACTTAATGTGAAGAACTTGTCACTGTCAATGAACTGTGAGGGCTACTTAGCCCTGTATGTATCAGGTATGGGGTAGAGCCTAGAGAACAGGAGTTCTGAGACTTCTATCACACAAGAGAAAACAGAGGTCAAGTGGCCTAACCAAGCTGATATGAGTTGCACACGTTGGTTGTGCAAACAAAACATACCTTATCCTTGCTTTTCTCTGTGAAAAAACAAAGTTCATGTGAATTACATTCGTGCATTAATCACAGCTGAGCAAAATTTCATGCCAAACAGAGCAAAATGTATCAGCGCATGTTAATTTATGGTCATCACCACCATCACAGATATTCATTCCACTATCCCCAACTGGATATGAACTTGATCAACTATAGAAAGACTTGTCCAGTCTCTAAATAAACATATATATATATATATATATATATATATATATATACTCACAATGACAAGACAGTGTTTAATATAAGACATTTTATAATCTGTTGCTTTAATTCAGTAATATATAGTGGAGCATCCTCTGTGTTAACAAACACAAAGAATTTAGACTTATACTAATCACTTTTCAATGGCTAGATTCTATTGTATGATGCACTATAAAACATTTACAGTTCCTCTTTGACAAAAATTAGGATCTCTTTAGTTTTGCCTAATAATGGAAATAAAAACATTTCAAAGGTAGTTTTGGCAACCTTTGACAATACAGAAATTCTGAGATATGAAATTGCTTGAGGATTTTACATATTTAAAATTTTAATATATATCAACAGGTTATTTCCACAGTTAAGTCGCTGGGCATGATGGCGCATGCTGTAAGCAGCAGCCTAAAAAGCCACAGTCAGGGCCAGGGATCGCAGTTCAAGTCCCACCAGGGGCACATAGCAAGACCTAGTTCCAAAAAAATACAGCTGGGCGTGGTGGCGTGTGCCTGTAATCCCAGCCACCTGGGAAGCTGAGGCTGGGGATTGCTTGCGTCTGTGGCACCCCGGGCAACATGAGCCTGTGGTTCCACCGGCAAAAACAGCAATACTTAGGCTCAAAAAAAAAAACACAGTTTAGTCAATTTTATTCCCAGAAATAGATCATGAGTTTACCAGTCACCAGCACTGGCTACAATGTAAGTTTTCTCTTATGTGTAAAAGAATCTAATTTGTCTTAATTTTTCTATCTTCTCATAATGGAAAATTTTAAACATATTGAAGAGTTGTTTTTTAAAAAATGTAAAATCAACACCAATAGACACAGTGTTCAAAATTTAGCATATCTGCATGATCTTTCAATATGTGTGTTCATTTTTTCTAACCTATTTGCAAGTAGGTTAGAATTGTTACAGCAAATTACATCTAAAGTTTTTTAATTTGCATCTTTTAAAAATAAGCACTTTCTTTTACACTATTATTATACCTGCATTGCAGGCAAGAGAGTTAACATTTGCTAATATCCAGCTTATATTCAACTATTCCCCAATTATTTTTAAGCTTTAAAAAAAAGAAATATGAATTTTAAAAAACCATGCACCATTATTTTTATGCCTTTCATCTTGTTTAGTCTAGAATACTACCCTGCTTGTTTTGGCACTAACTCTCTTTAAAAAAGAGTAGGCCTATTGTCCTATAGGAAGTCCCACAATTTGGATTTGTCTGATTGTTTTCCTCAAGGTATCACTTCACTTTCCCCTCTATTCTCTGTATTTTTATGAGCAGAAGTTTACAACTGATGTCTGAGTCTGATTCCAATTCCATATTTTTGGAAAAACACATCTTAGTAGGTGACATTAGGTACTTCACAGCAGGAGACTAACAGAGCCAGTTGACCTACTCTAACCAATGCCAAGTCTGGTCATTTCAATACACTAGAGACCACCAGAGCCCTTTGCTTTTAAGATAGATTTTTTCCACTTTTATTAAATAACCATCTTTGGGGTCATATTTTGTCACCTGAGAAGTTCCTCTCCGAACAACCTTTTCCTACTTTACATTTTTTAGTATCCATTAATTATTCTTACCTAAAAATTATTTTATTGGGAGTTATGATGATTTATTAGGAGCTACAGTGATTTATTAGCTAACATTCTTCTATAAAGAAGAGCTTCCTCTCATTAACTGAGGTGTAGTTACAGTCCCTCCAAAAGACCAGAAAAAGTTAACATTTAATCCTTTCCATTTACCAACTTGTTGAATAAGGGGTTATCATAATGGTCACCTCCACTGAAAGTAGAGATTTTTTTCTCGTCTCTCTTTTTAATTATTCTTCCTTTATAATTTTGATATTAAAATTACACTTATAATAGCCATGGTTACCCCAAAATAAAACTACAACATTTCTTCTGGATTCTTATGATTTACTTTGCTTATGCATAAATCACTAAGTAACCTGAATTTTCTATGAGAAAGAAGTAGGGATTCAACTTTTCTTTATTTATGGATCATGACCTAAATTTTGACAGTTACACAGACATATCAAGATATAAATATTTTGCATCATATTTTTTAGTTCATTCATCTGTACATACCTATACCACTTGTTTGTTTGTTCTAATGATGTAGCTATTTCCCTTCAGACAAAAAATACTTTGTTGTTTTCCAAATCAAAGCATTTCTAGAATTTGACCATAAATGTTTATATTTCAAAAATGTTAATAACTGGATCCAGAGCCAAGAAAATGATACAACCAGTGATACAAAAATTATTATTAAAAGGACCAATAGCAATACTAAATTTAAAAACTACAATAATGATAAATGAGAACTTTATTAGATGCAGTTTAACATATAACTGGACACAACAGAGAAAGGAATCAGTACACTTAAAAAGCTCTGAAAAGAAAGATCTTGGGAATATTACTTTTAAATGTGGCTTTTTATTAAATTGTGACTATAAAAAAAAGTGATATATGTGCAATTGGAGTTCCAGGAAGAGGAGAGATAATGAGATCAAAGAATATTTGTGAAGACGACAACTAAGTCTTTTCAAAATTGAAGAAATCATAATCTATAAGGTCCAAAGAGTGAACTCTAAAAGGAACAAATAGAGAATCACACTTAGGCATATCATAACCAAATTGCTAAGATCCACAATTAAAAAGCAGGCAAAGTAAAAAGACACATTAGGTATATGGAATTGATTTAAGCTTATTTTTCACAAGAAACAATGAAGACTCTAACATAATAGGACTGTATTCATAAAGAGTTAGAAGGAAAATAACTATAAACCTAGACTTCCATACCCAATGAAAATATCCCTCCAAAATGATGATAAATGATGACCAAAGTCATTAGGTGGAGCAGAGCAATGCAGTTGTTCATGGTAGGAAGCAGGATGTCATTAGTGGTCAAGGATGGGGTGTCAGGTCCCAAAAAAGGAAGAAAAGGGAACGAACCTCTAAGCATAGGGAAAAATGGATACAAGTTAGTTGATCCTAAGGTAAGTGACAAGAGCATCCTCTGATGAGCCAATTCAATGTGAGATGACAGAACCTTAGGTGTTTACTGATAACATAATTCTGTAAGTAAAAAGTTCTATGAAATCTATAAAAACTTATAAGAATGAATAAAATTAGGTTGATTTAAAGAATATATATAAATATATAGAGAGGGAGTGAAAGGTATATTTGGATATACAAACACACTAAAAGTCAATTCTTTATTATTGCTTATAACAACTGAAAATGAATAAAAAATGCTAACCCAATAGCATAAGTACACAGTTAGAAAAAATACAGCTAAAGATATACCAGGTTTCTACACTAATAGCCATTAACAATTTTTGAGAAAGATTAAAGTAAATAAATTGAGATACATACCTTATTTGTGCATTGACAATCACAATATCATTAAGATTTCCATTCTCCCTACATGGGTCTACAGAGTCTGTATAGGGTTCACTAAGGTTCTACAAGCTTATAAATATATTTAGGAAAGATAGTTCTAAAATGTATATAAGAATGTAAAACATTTAGGATAACCAAAGGCATCTTAAAATGTTCAAGTATTTATGCTACTTACAACAAATCTACAATAATCAAGACAGTGCAGTACCGGCATGAGGACAGAAAAAATAAATCCATGGAAAAAGGAGTTCAGAAACAGACCCACTTGTATATCACCAATTGAACTTCAACCATGGGTTGAGAAATAGTGTTTTCAATAATTGGTGTTGAAACAATTGGTGCTGAAACAATTTTCATAAAAAAAATTTATGTTAAACCCCTTGTCACTCTACACTTAAAAACTAGCTTGAGATAAATTATAGGACACAAAACCTACTAAGCATGAAAGAACAATTGACAGATAGAACATCAAATTAAAAATTTCTGCTCAAAAGACAACTTTTTAATGCTGACTGTGGGGAAAAAAAAAAAACACCATTCCATTGCACATAAATCTAACAATGGATTTGTACCCAGAATACATAAAGAACTTTTTCAAATAAATAAAATCATTGAAAATGTACAAAAGATTTGACAAGTTCACAAGATATAATATAATTTGGGCAATAAGCACATGGAAAATTAAGTATCATTAGTTATCAGGGAAACACAAATGAAACATAAAATGACATATCACTTTTTCCTGCAAAAAAGAACTACAGCAGAAAACAATTCTGACACCACCAGCTGGCACTGACAGAAATGTAAAACTATACAACCACTTTTGTGTACTATTTGGATGTTTATGATAAAGTTAAACTTTTATCCTATGACTCAGAAATTCCATCCCCAGGGTATGCAAAACTAATCCATAGAGATGGAGATCACAAAGCAGTTGCTTAGAGAAGAAGAAAGAATTAATCAGAAAACAGCATGAGTAAACTTTCTTGGGTAAAGAAAATATTTTATATCATCTTATAAGTGGTAGTTTTATGCATGCACTGCTAAAGTACATGGGATTGAACCTATAATTCTGAACAACAAAAAGACAGAAACCAAGCCTACTACATACTTCCTTTTGTTTCTAATATATATTAAAAAATAAAACCTATAATTTATAGACATGCAATTTCAAATATAAAATGATGGAAATGAAGCAAGGTGCAAGTTACCACAAAAGGCAAGTGAATGGCTATCTCAAGAGTGGGGGGGTGACTTTGATTTAGGAGGAACAACCAAGGGGATTTCAGGGTACTGAGTATCTACTTCTTAAGAGTCTTAGGTAACAGTTAACTTAGTCTTCTCTTTTCAACAATTTGCTAATATATACTAAATGTACTTTTTTTTTACATATATAAGTATAGTTCACAAATCAAAAATTTAATAAATGTGCTTTGACTTCATTGTAGACAGATAAATACATTCACAGGGAAAAGTCCTGAACAGCCCATTTGTTTAGCTATTGAGCTCAGTGCACATATAACTGGCTGGATGAGACATATCATAAGAATGAAATTCACATAATCCTCAACTTAAAATTCCCTGAGAAAACTAAGATTCAGAAGATTAAATGATTCACATAATTATGTTTCATTTGGCATTCTGGTATCTCAGTCAAATCCATATGTTTTAAAACATATGCAGATGCAAAATGAATAACTAAAAAGGAAATGTGAAAGGAATGAAAATGTTCTTACTGACACAAACATGCAAAACATACATTCTATCTTGTGTCTTGCATAAACCCTGAAATGTCAGAAAAACTAGTTCTTTGGCAAAAGAAATATCTGGGCAACCGCAAAGAGATTAAATCTCTTCGGCATACAAACAAGCACAGCTCTACTTTTTCCCCTTTTCAAAAAGAACAAATAAACACAAAGTAAAAGTTAAGGGGAAAAAACTATGTAAATGCAACATATTGTGTTTAAACCACAGAAGACAGAAAATTTAGAGTTACAGAGTCCATGGTAAGTTTTAATTCTATCCTTGTGTATATATTTTATTAAAAAGTCTTTCATTACATGATTGCATAATAGTAGACCACATAACAATCAGTTCAGGAAATGTTTATTTTGCAATGTGTGGAAAGAAAATATTTCATAGGATAAATTATAGGAAATTAGTGCATTATTTAGGTGAATTGTTATATAAAAAAATTTTAGAACCCTAGGCATTTACAGAATATTAACATAAGTGCCTATTTTTGATAATTTAGTTCTAAAGAATGTGAAATTTAACTCTTACAAACAGTCATTTACATTTAAAAGCTGGCTTTTATACCATAAGGATATTTTGAAGCACTAATAGCTTAGGACATTAGGATTTTAGCATATTTTGATTATGTGTGCCAAGGATTCTTTTCTTTTTATAATAAAACAACATTAGAAACTGAAGGAAATCATCATGAAGAATAGTACTTAGAATATCAAAAAACACCACTCAAGTGATCAATAAGATCAAGTAATAGGATGCCTATTTTTAGGAAGTAAAAATTACATGAAAAGATAATAAGATAAAGGTAGCATACTAATAATAAGTTAGTATGTTAGCATAATGGTATGCTAACATACCATTTTCTATATACAACAGATCAAGTACATGAAAAATATCAAAGACTGAAGCCCTAAGTAACACAAGAAAGTGGATCTTAAGCTTATAAATCAGTCTCTACACTCTGCTGACAAAGAATGTATCATTCAAAACTTCTCAAGAATTCACTTTATAAAATATATAGTATACTAGGTGATAAAGCAAAGATCAATACGTTTCATAAAATTGAAATAAAATAATATACTCTAACTCAAATGCAGAAAGACCTAACAAAAACAAATAGATTCTTCCTTGTGAAACTAAAAATATTCTATTAAACACCCCCTGAGCTAATACAAATTGAATTAATAAATTAATAAAAAATAATGAAAATACTATAGATCAGAATCTACAGGCTACTTAAAGTCAAAGAAAAACCCAGTAAGAATATTAAATTTTTAAAAAATACAGTGAATGAAATGTCTTCCCAGAGCAAATATTAAAAAATGCCTACAACATAGACCAAAAGAAAGCAATAAGGAATTAATAAACAGAAGAAATTTATGAAGCAGAAAATAAAATAGTAGTATATTTTTTCCACAATATTCTCAGAAATTTATGAACTTTTCAAAAAAATCATAATAGAAAAACTATAAGATAATATGATTAGAGCAAAAATAGGAGAAAGCTCACATAGACAAAAATTTAAGATGCCAATGAATAAATAAACATTGAAAAAGCAAAATTTAAACTCACAAAGCATTATTTTGTGGACTACTATAAAAATTAACTTGATAAACTTATAAGGAAGTGCAGAGAGCCAAAATTGACCCCATTAAAGTAAAAAGTATAAATAGACCAGTTTTTACAGGAAAACTATGAAATAATAAAAAATGAAAGCAGAAAAAAGTCACAGTAGGCTCATATGTTTGCACTTTATACTTTCATGAAACTTTTAAAGGCTACGTGATTGCATTATTCAGTAAATTATCACAGAGTATTAAAATGAAAGACAACTTTTTAATTCCTTTTTAAAGCAGGAAGTATCACAACTTTACCTAAACTGATATAGTAAAAAAATTTAAAAACAAAAAACTGCAGGCTAACCTTACCCATGACTATCATTAAAAAATATTAATCTTACAATCCTACACTTGGAAAAATTGAACCATGACCAAATGAATCCTAGTCCAAGATTGCAAGTTTGACTCACTGTTTGGTCGCTTATTAATATTGTTCACCATACTGAAAGAGATAAAGGAAAAATCATAATGGAGAACATGGAATATAATCTCCATAAATGTTTAAAAATTTTGAAAAACTCAATACTTATTTTTGATTTTCAAAAATGAAAACAACTTTAAAACCACATGTTGGAGCAAAAACTAGTATCAATAGATAAGAAATAAAGAGATTCCTTATATGTGGCAATAAATTTACATATTTCCATACTTATTTACTTGTGCATAAGATATTTTACTCAATAGAAAAGTACTAAAGTATTTCCACTAGAGTCAAAAATAGGCAGAAGCTCACCATCTCTACTAATAATGTACTAGGGAATTAACTAGGCAATATAAACTTAAAGAATAAGAATTTATAAAGAAGAAATAAAACTTTGTCGAGGATATCCTGGAGTAGAATTCAGTCAGGTTTTCTATAAAGAGACAGTAAAGAACATAGTCTTTGTGAGTTAATAGGTATCTGTTGCAACTACTGTAGTCTGCTGACAGACCTTAGCAGTCAAAGACAATATATAAATGAACAAATATGACTATATTCTAATAAAATTTTATTTACATAGGCAAGTTTAAACCACAGGTCGATAACTTGTCAACCCATAGACTTAACAATAAAATGAGTTCAAACAATAGGAGACCCTTCCACAAAGTAGTAGCATACAATTAACACCCAAATGTAAAATTCAGTAGTTTTCATAGAAATGGCAATCATTGAAAGATACAAAAAAAGGGGAAATAAATTTAAGCCCTCAACAAAGAAAATCAAATACTTAGAAATAAACTGAACAAAAATGTACAAAATTCATATGAAGAAAACCTTAAATACTCTTCAAGGTCAAGAACTAGACTTGAACAAAGGAAGTTTCTGTAATTTAACCACAGTCAGTAGGAAGTTAAGATTAAGGGAAGGCGGGTAAAAGGTATATGGGAACTTTGTACTCTGTTTTTTGCAATGTTTCTATAAGTCAAGTGTTACTTTAAAATAGAATTTAAAGAGAAATTTAAAAAAGCAAAGACCTGAGGCATGGAAAAGCAATCACAGATATTTCTTAAGTTCTTAGCTTCAATATTTTTGTTTGGAGTTTTATAGTATTTATTAGAAAATTACATTCCCCAAAACATAAGTGTTAACTGCTTTTTGCAATGTTGGTTTTATTTTATATACTTGAAGGTCAAATTACCTCCAGATGATTTCTGTACATATCAAATAGATACCAAAAGTTCAACAAGAAAATCTGGCAATGAATAAGCTTACTTTTTCATGAACTTAATTTATCTGGATACATGTTACTCCATTTCAGTTCCTAGAAAGGATGTAATTAATACGAAATAATTTATACTGCTGAAAAGCAATAGTCTAAGATTCTGTAATGGAGTCATTTTATGAAATCAGTTCTCTTAAATATCACTTTTAATTCAGTAGACAAACCATAATGAAGATTATCCAAATCAGGGAACAGATGAGCACAAAAAATCAAGAAGATGCTTTACTGGTGATATGGTGGTGGGAAAACCCTGGGAAATACAGAGATACAAGAAAATAAACAAATACATCAATAATAGTATGGCTAAAATGTTAGTTGCTGGTGCTGTCTGAATTCTTACCAAACTCAAAATATTGTTTTCTATAGCTGCCCTATTGCATTCATAAATACATTTGTCAGAAACAACATACACAAGTACAAAAGGATTCATCAACTTTCATATTGCATAAGAAAAGACACTTAAGTTTTATCTTGTTAAAGCTTGTCATTGAATGGACACTGCTGACAACTTAATCAGGTAAAACAATGCATAGTATTAGCTGCAGTGACATCTTTAAAGATTCATCTCTAACATAACAAAGAAAAGGCATCTAAACAAATAGGAATGCATTAAACTAAAAAACTTTTGCACAGTCAAGGGAACTACTAGTAAAACAAAAAAGACAGCCAATGGAATGGAAAAAATATTTGCACATCATATAACTAACAACTATAGTATATTTTATTATATTTTATTTTTGTTATATATTATTATATTTTATTATATTGTATTTGATATCAAAGATCTATAATAAATTTGTAGAATTCAACAAAAAAGAAATATTTTAGCCCTCTTGCCCCAAATAATGGGCAGAAATAAATGGACACTTCTCCAAAGAAGACATAAGGATGGTCAACAGGCACATGTTCATCATCACTTATCTTTAGGGAACAGTAAACCAAAATCACAATGACATACTATCTCACACCTCTGAGAATGGCTCATATCAAAAAGATCAGAAACAATAATTGTTGGTTAGGTTGTGGAGAAAAAGGAACCCCTTTCCACACTTGGTGACCTGGCCCTTTTGGTAAACAGTGTGAAGTCTCAAAATACTAGAAATAAGTCTACCAAATGATACAGCAGGTCTACTCCTAGGTATGAAAAATACAAAAATAGTAATTCTAAGAAATACAAACCTACTTATGTTTATTGCAGGACCATTTATAATAGCCAACATACGGAAACACCCAAGTACTGGAGAACAGGTGAGTGCTTAAGAAGATATGGTATATATCTACACTACTCAGTGATTTAAAAAAAAAGAAAAAGATGAACTCTTGCTATCTGTGACAAATGGTGAACTGAAAGGATAATACTAAGTGAAATTCATTAGAAGAAGGAAGACAAACATCAGTTTCATTTACATGTGTAATATGGAGAAACAAGTCAAAGGGTCAGTCAAAACCAAACCAATTAACAGATTATAGAAACCTCTCTGTAGAATTAAGGCTGCTAGAAGGGGAGTAGAGAATGTAAAGGTAGAAGGGTCCAGTGGACTAATGCCAGAAGATTATGGGTGCCCTGGTGGTAGGTGTGGTGTGATGACATACATCTGAAGAAGTGTGATTCCATATCTCTGAATCACATACCGTATTATAAACCAATGGTCCCTCAATAATATAAAAGTTTTGTAATATTCATATGTTGTTAACATTCCACCATAGTATTTAAGTTATAGGATATTATGGAGAAAAGTCATATCACCAAAGACTTTTAAGGACAGCTGTATAGTGTCAGACACAGGTGTGACCTGTTACAGTAGCTGCCTTATTACTTTCATAAATATATTTGTGGGACACCACATACACAATACAAAAAGATTCATCACCTTCCATGTTGCATAAGAAAAGGCACTTAAATTTTATCTCGTGAAAGCTTGTCATTGGACACTTTTGACCACTCCCCATCCCCAATCCATGGCAATACAATCCAAGATACCCAGAAGAACTCCAAACCTTTGTTTTTTCTACTCATCAGTTCACTACAGAATTGAATGGAGAAACAAGAAAGATACTATGGGAGAGTTGCCTCAAATTACCTGGAATCTCCTAGACAGAGAGACAAGCAATTTTTCCCTAAGAGGCAGAGAAAAAATTTATTAATAAGACTAAGGTTTCTGCATGGAAAACAATAGTTATTTTAAATCCTGCCAATATGCCCAGCTCTGGCCCTCTACACCATGTAAGAGAACATTTGGTTTTGTTCTGCTTTGGCAACCTGGAGGCTACACATATGTGCAAACATGCTTTTTCATCATGCACATCCGTGCTAAGTTCGAACTCAAATTTTCCTAACACCGACTGGCATAACTTACATCATGCTCTCAGGATCGACAGCACAAGCACCAACTGCTTTGGTGACATTCACAAGAAGAGCTTGGTTCACACCAACAAGGAGGTTCACTAGTGGTTGGATGCCACCACATTTCCGGACAATGACTCTGTTTTCAAACTCCTGGCAGCATTCGCCCAAGGCACCAACCACATTCACAAGCACTTCTTCAGGCTGATTGGTTAGAAGTCCCACCAGCGTTTCAATAACTTTGTATTCTCGAAACCTAAATTCATTGCAAGAAAAAGATGAAGTTGGGGTGAGGGAGGGAGAAGTAAAAGAAACACAATATTATTTTCGTGATAAAGTTAATCAAATTAATAGCAATACTATTAATAAACAAAATTGCCAAATATCTTCTCTATGCTCATTTGCTCCATACGAAAGCCTTAAGATATTGATACTACTATAATCCCTATTCTGAGAAAGCCAAGCAAGGATTCTACTATTTAAGGGGTTCCCCTCAATATTTCAGAGACAATTTTATAAGAATAAGCCAAAACAAATGAAATTTATGTTAAATAGGACATACGAATGTCTATGTAAAGAAAATCATCACACTAAAACAAGAGATTATATGAACTCTAAAACACATATATCTAGTTATGTAGACAATTTGAAGATTAAAATAAAATACACATAGCATTTACATAGAGTTACTTGAACATTTGATAAAATCATATTTGAAATTCATCATTGGTAGGTTAACTTAATCCAGCATGTTCATCTATGAAAACTACAGGAGTAGCATTTGAACCGGCTCTATTCAAATTGCATTCAATGCCATGAAAGTGATTCTGTGGCCATAATTTTATTGCAGATTACTGAACACCTTTGCTCTTACTTGGTCACATTCTTTTTGCTGATGGAGCATTTCCATATTGCCCCCGTGACAGCAGCTAGCCTTTCTTTATTGTCAGTGTTACTGAGCAGACTGGCCAGGGTTTTAAGTCCTCCGTGCATCCTAACCAGGTCACGGGTCTCTTCATCTTCAGCACACTACACAAAAAGTCAATTCAGAGGCTGTCAGTGATTGAGGCAATCAGGCTTTCAGTGATTGCTACAGACACTGCCATTCTAGTAGCTATAAAGCTTCTTCCAGAGAGTATCATTTTCTGAAAGAGCCTCCAAGTAAAATATAATTCTTCTCTATACTGGCAGCTATCTGACAGTGTGTCTCTTCCCTTAACATGATTTTGGCAATGTCTAGCAGTTTCTACATACTTGGCAACTCTCCCAAGCCAGTCCTGAGGTAGCCAAGGCTTCCATGGAGACAGAAAGAGCCAAGCAAGAAACCTAGAAAGTCATATGCATGGATGGAGGATTTTTGCGGTGATGCAATTCAGTTTTGGGAAAATATAGTAGAGAAGACAGATGAGTTGATAGGAGTTCATTCAGCATTTCGATGACACCTATGAGCAATTTTCCCAATAGTTTTTATGCCCAGGACAGTGGTCACATCAAAATGAATGATCCACATGTCTGGGTATGACGCTGCCAACTGATCATCCTTCCCAGGTTACAGAGCTAGAAGATAAATTCAGTGTGTGATGTACTCTTTACCTAAGCCAGGCTGGTATCTGAGGCTGTGTGATGCAGGTGCATGTCACACATCACCCAGGAGGGTGTGGGGAGGAATTGTTGTGATTCACACAAGGAACCTACCATGTTCATCTTCTAAGTGCGATTTCTGGCTCTGGGTCAGTGATGACTTTCAAAAATTAAATTCTACTTCTACCTTAACTCTCAATGGTTATTCATAGAGTCCTATATGAAAGTTGAGGTTATGTATATCCTTGGTATGAGCCAAGCCATGGGCCTCAAAAAGGATATGTCAAACTTCTCATTCCCAAGTCTCAGAATATGACAGACAGTATTCGAAGATATAGTGTCTAAAGAGGTAATGTAGGTCAAATGAGGCTATTGAAGTGGACTCTACTCCAGTATCACTGGTGCCCTAGAAGGAGAGGATATCAGGACCCAGAGGAAGCATCACATGAGGAAAGAGGGAGGAAAGCACATGGACATGAAGACATCCATGACAAGGCAAGGAAGGAGTTCTCAGAAGGAACCAACACTGTCAGCACCTTGATCTTGGACTTCCAGCCTCCAGAACCATGAGGAAATGAATTTCTGTTGTTTTAAGTTACCACCCGTGTGGTGCTTTCTTAGGGATGCCCAAGAGCATTTAATACTATCTTCTGCTGACATGAACCCCTTCTCTGACTATACCTTCTATGGAGCATATTCTCTCATTTTGTGTATTTTAAGATGCATTCCTCTAGGAAATCTACTCTAATTTCATCAAAAACTGGTGTGGTCAGTAACCATATCCTAATTTGTCAAGGACACTGGTTCTTCTCCTTTATCTAATTTGTTTTCTGTACATTGTGAGGTTTAAAACTCACAAAAAGTTAATGAAGAATAAAAGATGCAAATTCATAAAAAGACAAAACAGTAACACCCACACACAACACACACACACACATGAATTCATTCACCCATCTTGTCTGAGTAGGAAACAAATTTCCTAAGATCATGAAATTGTAGTAAGATTACAAAAAGCAATACAAAGGCACCATGTCCATATTTTGTCATTTTTCATTCAAGAGATAGTTTTAGGTGACAAACTCCCTAAGTCTTCTAGAAATGTCAACACTCAGACATGAAGCAGCTTTCTCTCTAATATATACAGGTGTCTGTTACTAAGCCAGGACAGTGGTTCTTAGTCCTGTGTACACATGCTCATCCTTAGAGTGCTTGTTAAAATATGCAGATTACAGAACCTCCTCCCTAAGAATGAGACCTCAAGAATGGATCCCGCTGGAATCCATGACAAATGTGCTGAGCCCGTTTTACCTGGTAGATGGCCATGGCGCAGTGCTCCTGCAGCTGCTCATTTTCACTATTTAGGTTCTTGACTAGATTTTCAATGATCTTTTCTGCCTTGATGACAGCTCGGTAGCTTTCCTGGGAATAGAAGTTTACATATTTCTGTGCTTATAATGCATGAACCAAAAATCCATTCACACATATTAATACTTAAACCGAACAAACTTAAAGTAAATAAACAACATGGTCCAAACAACATGGTTCTATAAATCACCCACTGATGTAATAATAAAAGAATTTAACCATAATTTCCAAATATCTATCACATAGGAACCTATTTAATGAATGGTCTATGAATTTGTTCTCTGATAAGATGTTGGTATGGGGGGGGATCTTAAAATTTTAAGATTTTAAGTTATAAAACCTTTAAAAAGGTGTTTTGTTTGGACCAAAGAAAGTAAAAGGACAGGAAAGCCAGAGACGCAGAGCTGGGTCACCACCTCTGATGCGCACTCCTGCAGCGTCCCCACCACGGGAATCAGCATGTTCTCATGTGAAGTCTTCAGTAATCGAGCCAGCAAAGGAATCCCCCCTGCCTTGCGGATGGCTTCTTTGTTCGCAAAACTCTTACTGCAGCTCCACAGCGCCAGCGCCCCGCAGCGGGCTACTTCCACGTTTCTGGTCTCGTACAGACTGAACTGAGCAGAGTCTGTCGCGTTCTGTCTGCAGTCTAGGAGTGCAACCTGCAAAACAGACAAACGCCACGGACATGGGGTCTTTAATAGGCCAAAGCATCCTGCAAATGCTCCAGGATTTGCAAATTCACCTCCATCAGCTAAACTCACCTCCATCAACAATGAGAATGCTTTTTACTAAACGCTTTCTACTGTGTGGCCATTGGTAAAAACAAAGAAAAAGAACCCTTGGGTGACGCCTTCTACAGAGCCAAAAGCTATTGCTTTTCCTCCTCACTAGAAAGTTCATCCCACCAATAAAGCGTTTTCTTAGCATGACCCTAACATTTACAGTAGCAAGATCTGTAAACCACCTCCATAGCCCTGGTATCCCAGAAAGTGATTCCCTGAAAGCCACTAGGAGTTTCTAATGGTTATTGCTTGGCAAAACCATGACACTTCTTTGGAAGACATAGGCTTTCATCGAGCAACAGAAACCAAAGCAAACCAAAAGACAAGTGGCCCAGATCCTCCTATTTCTTTGTAACAAAGACTCTGAAGATCTTAAAGGAAAGGTCATTTATTTGGAGTCGCATGTCAGGATGCCCAGGTAGGATGTGGAGCCAGGTCTCCCTGGTTATCTTCATCCCATGCCTCTTTCTCTGCAGGACAGATTCCACGGATATTATCCACATCATCGTGGCTGTCAATTGCAAGTTTAGAAGGCAGGTGTTCAGACTAGTAGCATTTCTGAATTCCTAATTCTAAATTTCTGAGAGAGACATCTAGTGGGGCCCTGTGAGTGAGTATGTACATGACTTTCAGGTACCTGTTAGAGATAGGCTAGCCATCAGGAAAGGCATTATCAAACAATTAACTTGGAAGGCAGGACAGACAGGCCCAAAGCCCAAAAGTCTCTCCTGCATTGCTTAAGCCCAAACTCTACAGGAGAATGTGACCTCCAAGGTTCACCTTCTTCGCTGATCAACTCAGCTCAGCTGACGTCTGTTCACATGAAACCACTCGGGGTCTTTCCCAGCAGCGCTTCATCTTCTGAAATGTCTCTCCTTGCTAAGTCCTCCTGACACCCACTTGCAATGGCAACATCTCCTAGTCAAGCTTTTCTTGACCCTCCTCCTCCAAGTAGATTTGGTGGATCATCCTCATTTTGTTCCTCTACTACTCTCAGAACTAACTTCTATGAAATACCTAAAGTTCTCCATTATGCTTATATTTTGTTTTCAAGTCTCCTGCCCCCACAACCCTACCACTAAGAGACTGACATCACTGTGATCTGGAATATACATGCATTTATATTTATTCCCTGCACCTAGTTCCATAATTGACACACACTTCAAAAATAATCGAAATGATTTCAGAGAAAGGGTCAAGTACACGACATACACCTGGAAACTGGTTGCAAGACCAACAGCACCGAGTCTTGCAGTATTTCCTTACCTGGGTGCATTCTCCCTGCTTGCTCAGACTTCATGTCCACTGTCAGGTCTTCTATCAAGTCTGCCTCTCCAGAGACTAACTTGGGATTTAGGTGCCAAATCCCATGTGACCCCCCCCTATTGCTGTGAACCTGATGTCAGTTCCTTTGCTCTGCTGCTGGAAATGAGCCCACTGCTCCACATCTGGTTTAAGTGATCATTTCTGGTTTCAGTTGGGTTTGCTTTAACTGACCACCTATTACCTACTTCCCTGTGAGAAGTAAAACAAAAATGGATGCCCAGTCCTGATCCTTCCCAGATGTTCAAGTACCTGTTAGGTATATGCTCAGATGTGCTCTGAACACAGCAATTCTGTCTATTACTGGCCAATCCATCACTAGTTTTTCTTGCTCCTAATCAAACATTTTTTTTAAATAATATTAAAATGTGTTGTCTTGACAATAGTGCAGTTATCCAGCCCATGGTCCCCAAACATGATGCATAGGATTTCCATAAAATACATCTTAGCTTTATGTGACATATTTAATTTAAAGAGAGTGGTTCAGCCTAACACTTCACAGTAATAGTTACCTTTCATCCCAGTGTCTATTATGAAAAATCTTAAACATATACAAAGGCTGAACTATATAATAATGTAAATCAAACATCTATTTACGCAACACTAGATTCTGTAATTCACATTTTGCCATATTTTATCACATATCTAGTCTTTCACTCAAACAGATTTTCAGTCATAATCCAGTTGTATTGAATAATTGTGTTGAATAGTGTTATATAGATTGCACATGAATACACAGCAATTTTAGTAAGTTTTTGGTAAGTTTCTGAGCACATTTCACAGTGTTAAGTATTCCACTAAATCCATACTGACTAAATAGATAGTTACCAATTTATGTGTTCCGTTCTGGAGTAAATTGTGTGGGTGACATTAAGGTGACATTAAGCTGTCTCTCATCTTAAGAAAAATTGCACAAATAAAGACAACCCACTATGACAAGCACAGTGGGAGGGACATAAAGTCCCTACTGAGAAGACTGGAAATTCATTTCCATATTGCATTTCAAGAATGTTTTCCCTGCTGTGGCATGGGTGTTGCTCAGAACGCTAACTTTTTTCTTTAAGTTATAACTGATTATAAAATTAACTCATACAACAAACTGGCAACTGTAGAAAAATAGAAAATCGATGTTTGTCTCAACAAAAACCCCTTGTGAGCAATTTTGTGTGTTCATGTCAAATCTTTCTCTTTGTTATGTAGATCTTTAAAAATTGGATCATCAGTATTAATCCTGTATGATTTTATATAAAACTAAGTGCAAACTTATTTGTAATGATTAAATAGGCTTCTGACCCATGAAACTGATGACTGACTTTAGCAGTTTCTCTTTATTATTTTTCCAATTAATCTAATTTCTTACATCATCATTCACTTTTGGACAGTATTTGATTTCTTGCCTCCCATATGGACGAGATGGCTCTCCCACCACCACATCACCCAAGATCCAGCTCCCTGCCCCTTGTGCTCTGCCCTCCCCCTATTCTTCCCTCCCCCTTTAATGTATTGCATATTAATGTATTGCATATCACATCCTTACTGTATTGCATATCACATCCTTAGGCTGTGTTCAATTGTTCTCTTACAAGTCACAGTGAGATGGATATGGTTTGCAGTTTGTCGCCTTGGGAGAGAGCCCTGTAGTCTGGTCACCACACCAGATAGCCTGAGCTACCAATCCATCTGCCCACTGTGCAGGTTCTCACCACCCCCAGTCAGCACTGTACCCACCTGTGAACGTGTCTCCCTGCCAATGTGGCAGGTGAAAATGACAACCTATGTTTTTTCTCTTTAGCTTCTTACTTTAATTGAACAGAATTTGTTTGCAAGTGACAGAAGTACAGATTAAATTTTTTTATATTACTTATTTTATTTTACTTTGTTATCTACCCCAGGGTTCTCCCACCACCTTATCACCTGTGAACCATCATCTTAGTCTTTTGTGCCCCTCCCACTTCCGCTAGTCCCTCCCCCTCTCATGCTATATACCTCAATTTTGTTGAGTTAGTTTTAAATTTTTCTTATGACAACCATTTTTTTTAACATTTACATTTCTTCAAAATTTGAGACAGAACATGCGTTTTGGTTCCGAGCCCATCTAAATATACAAAACAATTTTCAAGGCCATGTCACACAAAGGGAAGATCCCCAGACATACCCTGTGGTCATTTAACATCAGGAGTGCCAGGGAGGGCCAACCTGTGCTGGTTTGCTACTCACCAACTTGGTGATGCCCCCATTTTGCCTCACTGCCCGCCGGGCTCTTCTAAACTTGGCCACGTTTGCAATGGTCTCTGCTGCCAAACATTTCAAGATCTTATGTGGAGAATCAAGTATATTAACCATAATTGGTAAGCCCCCAAGGTCAACAATATTCCGTCGGATTTGGGGGTTGTGACTGATTTCCTTCAGAATTTTTAATGAACCAATCTAAAGGAGGAAAAAAAAAGTTATGGAAGAAAGAGTGCTTAAGACATCACCAGTGCTGTGATTTTATAAATTCAAAGTCTATCTAAAATCCTCCCCTAATTAACTTATTTCAAGAGGTATTCTCTATCCCTAGGAGTCACACACATAACCTCCGAATTATCCTTGCTCTATGTAAATAGACAGTCATCATTTCAGAAGAAGAGTCACAAAAAAGAACCAGAAGAAAAAGAAGAAAAGCAAGAAGGAGCGCAGTAACAGAAGTCACAGGTCATTAGTAACAAGGGCAGATAAGACTAGAGAGAGTGGGAGGCAGATGCCCAGGACTCACAAGAGGCCCGTGAGGAGGCCTATACAAGGCTCTCCATGCCTGGAGACCAAGCTACTCACTTTACATTTGACTTCATCCGTATCTAGCAAATTTATTAAAACTTCAAGACCTCCAACATCTCTGATTGCCAACTGACAGGTCTCTTGAGCCAAGTTGAAATCCTTCATTGAACACAAGGCAATTACTGTAGCGGTCTGATTTCCTCCCTAAAAGACACAATGCCCAGGACAGTCAGTTCCCATCCCACTGTCATAGAAATTACCCAATGGCTGCGCTTTCAGGAGCTGGGAAGTCAAGTGAAGTCTCCCCACAGATGGCACAGTAACTATTTCTAAGTTCTCTGCATGACAATGAATCATGTAGTGGGGAAACACAAAAAAAGTGCAAAGTATCCTAACACAGTATTCCAATTCAGAGTCAACATTTAGAGGTGGTCTGTTTGCGTAGAACTGCTACAATGTTTGGCAGAATTAGTATTTTACTTTATTATTATGTTTTTAATATTATTTATTTTGTTCTTTAGATCACAACCTCTGTAAGTGGTTTTTGGGAAATCTCCCCCCTCCCTCCTTCTTCTGGTGCCCCTTCCATTCTCTCAAAGTCCACTCTTTGTTGTTTACTAGTTGTGCTAAGTCCATTAGTCTCTTTCTTTCCTGTGGCAGTGTCCTTTCACTGGGTGAGGGACTGTGTTGTTGGAACCAGGCGAGCCTTGCTGGTAGGTTTTCAGTCTTAAGTTTGTGTTGGGCCAGTCTGTATTCATTTGTGATCCTGTCCATGTGTTCTTGCTGCAGGCTGTCTCCTCCAATCCCATCTCCGCTGCTTTGCTGCTTTACCTTATGGCTCTGGTGTCAGATTTAGGGTGTCTCACCTCCAGCCAGTGTCAGTGAAGAAGTGTCTCTGTGAATACAGGCATCTGTGAATGGCCTTTGAAGATCATCTCCTCTGCCGTTTGCAGTTTTGATGTGGGGCTGATTACCCCATCTTTGGTCTTCCTTTCCTCTCCTGTAGTGTGGGGAGGGGTCATTGCTCTCCTAGAAGGCATCTCCGAAATGAGGTCCTAGGTTTTCCCAGCCCAGTGAATACATAGGTGCACATCGTGACATAGTGTTTCTACAGTTGTTCCTCTTGTCTCGCATGCATTGGTTGTCTCGATTGTCCATCTGCTGTGTCCAGCTCAGGCTTGTGGGCTGAATTGTTGCATGATCCCTCACCCATTTTATGATGGAGTTTGTGTTGCGCATGCTCTTGCTCCTCTTGAAGCTTAGCTGGAGTGAGAGTGAAACGGAAGATGCTCCTCCCCCCACACACACACACCTGCCCATGCGCTAGTATCCCCTGCACGGGGGCGGGGCCCAGATGGCAGGGCCCGGATGACAGAGCCTGCCCCCTTCCATGCTCCCCTTGGGCTAGGAGCAGAGGGCAACATGGCTCCCCCATTGAGGGGCAAAGCTTGAGTGATCAATCAAGGAATCAGTTTTATGTAGAAGAGGTGGCCCCTGGCTTCTGGAGCATGTGTTGTGCCGTGCAATCCACTTCTGAAATTTGTTCTTGCCGGTGCGCTGAGAGCAGTTTGGAAACTGGGAAAATCTGGAGAAAGGGCACCACGTGGGATGCAGTACAAAAATCAGTGTTAGAAACGAGTCTGTGGAGGCTGGGGGATCGGGAGGGAGGAAGAAGACAATCCATGAAGATGTGAAGGAGAAGCTGATGGGCAGATGATGGAGAATAAAAGAAAGCCTCACTCTTCTGGTTAAAATGCTGGCTGACCACAGAGAATCATGCAAGTGAGTGTCCACTTAGCTGACCACCACCCTCAAGCGTAGCAGAGAACTATCCCATTGGTGGGTATCAAGAGGAAAAAAGATGGCAGAGCTTCATCAGTGAAACAGACCTGGATATTAAAATCAGAATTCACTGCAGGAATTCTTAGGAAATGTCCACTGGTGTGAATACTTTGAAAGCCTTCGTAAAACATGGCACAGACACATTTCCCCTACTGCTACTGACACTGGCTGGGAAGGAAGAATTCCAATGTAAGCACCGAAATAGTTTGTAAGACACTCAAGTGGCATTTCCAATGAAGCTCGGAATAAACTATTTTTTAAAAGGTGCTCCTAAAAGAAAGTCTTGGATTTCTACCTCAAGCAGAGTACCAACTAACTCAAATAAGTCTGCTTAGAGGGAGACACCTTCAAATTATGTTTAACTTGCTAATTACTATTTTGTGTCATATCTACTATAAACACATATGGAGATTAGCACACAAAAAATATTCTATTCAAGTTGCCCAAAGTCTTCTACCATATTACACAGGTGCACGTACTCAATTCTGTTGTGAACTCAAGACAATATGTTACTTATAAAGCATGGAATTCAAGTAGGATTATTAGAGAGCAAAGCTCACAAGGTGGTGACATGGTTTTTATTCTTTCCCAGGTAATTCTCTCCACATTTCTGAAAATGTCATGAACTACTGACATGGTGGAATCACTGACAATTTCTGCTGCCTGTTCTGACTCTATATTCATGATTTCAATTTAGAGTGACAAGAGCTTTAGTTTTACCACTTTATTTAAAATTAGTTATGGTCTCACAGTTTTTCAAGTTTTTTCTTGATATGGAGAGATTTTTGCCACCACCAAATTTCCCACAGTTGGTTTTAAAAACTTCAGATGATAAAGTATCTATCACTGTCACTTCATAAATTCAGGGAATTTGTTTGAGGTGCCCCCATAATAACACTTCTGGTGCTTCTTTGAGAAAAACAAGTGGGAGATATTTTGTAAACCATGAAGACTCTAAATACTAGCCATAATTAACTAAGGAAAATAATATTAAAAAATCAGAAAGACAACTTGGGAATGGAAGCTCTTTTTCCGTGTTAAAATGCTTTCTCGCTCAGAAAACCCCCACAGGTATTCCTTTAGGACTAGAGCTGGGTTTGACATTAAATATCTGAAAAACTTCACACAGCAGGAGTTCTTCAGGCAGAGGCATTAGACGCTGGAATAAATAGAAAGCAAGAGACAAACCCTCAGTCAGTGTCTTCCCCACCCAGGACCAGCTCCCTGAAGAAGCATGAGCAGCCCTGAATTTCTCTGTAGTACAAGTTCAAGGACTTTCTTGACTGCTATTCTTGCAATGTTGTGTGTGTGTGTGCGTGTGTGTGTGTGTGTGTATAACAATTTTTTGCTTATATATCCAGCACAATTGCTGCTTCTCATTTCAAGTTCTCTTAATTTTTCTCCTCTTTATTTACTTCCATCATTTGACCTTTATTTCATTATTTACATTGAAAGCTACAATGTAACTTTCTTAAAGTAACATAGCTGGAGCAGGTGCTCCAAAGGTAAGATTTTCTATTTTTCTGAATTATATCTCTAGGTCAATTTTGAAGTCAAAAGGATGGAAGTTTTACATTTATTACTAAGTACTTAGGTCCTTACAGAAAAATAATTTCTCTAAATCATCAGCTTTTTCTGAAAATCTGGAAACATATTCATCAGGCTTGAGGGATTTTTTTAGAACAGTTTTATATTAGGGAAAGTTAGTTTTTCCACATTTCAGGATTTAGTTCTACTCTTGTCACTGACCATGCTCCCCAAAGGATTATAAATCTTTCAGAATGAATACCAGAGGATGGAAGCCAAAATATTCAACATACAGAGCCACAAGTGTTAGCCAATTGCTATTCTTTAAATACCAGCCATGGCAAAGGATTTTCAAACGTTCATTCCACTTTGACCAGATGCCATAAACATCTCACTTTGGAGAAGCAGTGTGAATATGCTTGCTCCTTTTCAAGTCAATCTCTTCTGAGAATGCAATTAGTTGCCAATACTTATTTTCACATTTTGTCATGCACTGGCATTTGTGAGGTTTCAAGAACTGGAGGAAACATAGTAAAGTATTAGTTTACTAGCTTTTGAAGTGTTGGGAAGAATGCTTCCATAAGCTTTTCCACTTCTGAAACAAATGCAATTCTCTCTCGAGTTGTCTTCCCACCCTTCTTCTTCTCAATATCTCCAGGCTCTATCAGTCTTCGGATATTTTGCAGCTCACATTCCTTTATAGGACCAGGTGGCATTTGTTCATTGTTGAAATTAGGTTTCAAACATGCGGAGGTTGAATGACTATTGCTTTCTCTCACTTTCCTCAAAATTTCTTTTTGAAAGACTGATAGTGGACATTTTTCTAGACCGCATGTTTCATTATTTTAAATAAAATCTTGGAAATAAAAGTATTGCCCTAATTGGTATACAGATTTTCCCTGCTACACCCCCCCCCAAAAGATTTATGTATCAAATTAATGAAAATGGAACTACCATTTGTCCCAGCAATTGCTCTCTTGGGAATCTACCCAAAGGAGACCTCAATGTGGGTACAAAGGGACACCTGTGTTCAGATGTTTATTGCAGCATTATTTATAATTGCAAGGAATTGGAAGCAACCTAAATGCCCCAAAACAGAGGACTGGATGAAAAAGATGTGGTATATATACACAATGGAACACTACTCATCAGTTAAAAATGACAAATTAGATGATTTTATGGTAACATGGATGTACTTAGAAAAAATCATATTAGCAGAAACTAGTCAAAAAAGAAAGACACAGAAACCAAATGGTTTCACTAATATATGGGGTATGTGGGGGGGAAGCCTAAGGAAAAGTCAAAACAAGCTAACAACCAAACTGAAGTACACAACTCGGGGCAGGAGGGAGAGGGTGGAACGGTCAGGGAGGGTGGGGGAGGAGTGAATCCCTGGAATTACAAAGATGTGAAATTTATATATAAATAATTTTTAAAAAAAGGTTTATGTAAAACCTTTCCTAGGTCAAAATGTCATTAAGTGAAGAAGGAATTATCATTTATTTCCATGGAAAAATTTTGTGCCTTCCCATATCCAAAAGTGATTCTATCAAATTATACCAAGCAACATATAAAACTTAAAATAGTGCTAACATAAATACAGAAATGAGCTGATAAACACACAACTTGAATACAGTAGTTCCTAGGGAAAGGTGTGGCCCATTCTGAGGAACTTGGCCTTAGACCAACCACTGCACAACAAATGCTAGTTTGGCTTTTAAGTGTTTGCCATAAAGCGGAATTTTCCTCCTGATTTCCTTCCATTAGTGAAAACATTTACTAATGTAGGTCTTTTGTGAAGGGGAGGTGGCATAACTTGAACTTTTTTTTTTAAGACTGGATCTAGCTATGTTGCCCAGGGTAGTCCCAATCCCGCAGACTCAAGCGATCCCCAGCCTCAGCCTCCCAGGTAGCTGGTATTACAGGCACCCACCACTGCACCCAGCTGCTTTTTCGAGACCAGGTCTCACTATGTTGCCTGGGGTAGTCTCGAACCCATGAACTCAAGCAATCCCTGGCCTCTTGCCTCCCAGCACTTGGATTACAGGCACAGGCCATCACGCCCAGCATAACTCTTGAAATGTGTGAGACACCTGCATAGAGTTCTGCGTGCACACACTGCTGATAAATCTTTTTAAAAAAATATAAATCTTTACTAAGTTGAGAAGAACATGTTCAAGAGTAATCCACAGAGCAAGTCACATCGATTCATTTCTGTGATCTTTCATTCAACAAGTTTGTTGCACAAAAGCTATCCACCAAGCCGGATGCCAGGCCCTAGAGATACCCGCTCATCAGAAACAAGACACGATCTCAGCCTTCACAGATCTCGCAGGTTAGTGACAAAGATTCTGATTTCTCAAAGTCCATCCAAATAAAAGGAAATCTGAAGTCCTGCAAAGTTGGAGCAGGCATGGAGCCACAGGATCTACAGGGAGAGACTTGAGCAGAGTTTTGAACTGAGACAGGGCATCAGGGCATGATCCTGAGCAAACACGGTCTGAATTGAAGTCCGGACACAATGTAAGATTTTTCCCCAGTAGAAGGGGGAGGGAGTGATGAGAGACGGGCCCATCTGGGGAAACAGCAAGCATGAAAACCCCAAAGTAGATCATGGCATGTCTAACACCTGAAGAACACCAGTGTGGCTGGGTGCCAGAGAGTGAACTACATAGTGGTTCAAGATGGACAAGGCAACTGTGTGGGCAAGAGTCCCTGCTGGGCCCATCGGTTGGGTTGAGCATTTCCATCTTGATTCAAGATCAACAGAAATTACTCAAGGCGGTTATTGGGTGTTGGGTGGGGGTAGGGAAGAGCCAACACAGTGGAGCATAGTTTTAAAAGATCACTCTGGCTGCTGAGGCCTTTGGTGTAGACTTTGGAGACATCCAGAAAAGGGGGAAAATTTGAACTCGGAGGAACAGGTGACTCATCACACGCTTTAAAGGCTCTGAGGAACCTGGTCCAGTAGAAGATACTGCAAGCTATTAGGTGAAACTCTGGAGGGCACCCCTCACGGCATCACCACTGCAAACAGCAAAGTCCTGCATGAGGCCAGTGAGACGTGATGGCAGATGGGGGCACCCCCAGACACAGACGCCTCTCTCTTTCTGTTCCCCTCCCCGCTGTCTGTGGTCAGAAGGCATCAAGTGAGACATGATGAGGTGACACATTGTCACACAGTCATCCAGCTGGCCTTAAATGTTCTCTGCATTTTTCCCTCCAAGCACACCACTCAGAGAGCAAGAAGAGGGAACCCCTGCCAATGACTGTTTATTAATGATGACAGAGGTTGGCTTAGAGATATTCTACATGTCCCAGGACCAGAAGTGGTAAAAAGTCAGTGTTTCAAAGTGGGTGCCATATAACCACGTAAGTCAAGGTAGTAAAATGCATTGCTCTGCCTTCTGTTTATTTGCAAGCTGATTTCATACCAGTGATTCAATACTCATAAACTTAACACAAGAGAACTCCAAGGAAAATGAGAAAATACTGTTCCTGAAGAAAAAAATATCAAACTGATTGTTGAATCAGACACTTGCTAAGAAAGTTTATCTGGAGTGGGTAAAGGGCAATGTAAGAGTTCCCTACACATGGAATATTCACAGAAACTGACAGTTTACTGGAATGTCCTGGTGACTGGCATGAGGGAAAAATGTAGCAATTTTTTGTGTTTTCAAAAAGTAGCAAATGTAGCTATCTTCCTAAAAAGATACAGAAAAATGAACTGAAAAACTATGAAAATTCAGCAAAAATTCAGCAAAGTGACTGAATTCAAGGGCAGAATTTAAAAATGAGTGCCCATTATAGACTAAGGATTAAAAATAAAAATGTGTAATTTTTTCAAATTCTCCTTGCCAATATTAGTAAAATATGAATATGTCTCAGAAGAAATGTGTTGGATATATATGGGGACAAGCTATTCAGTGAGGGTTGTACCTTAAAGTACACCAAAAATTCAATAAATAGTCATACCATGTTAAGATTACTCAATGTTATTAAAATTACAAATAATGAAAAAGTAACTGATAAATGCATGTAAACCAACCAAAAATTAAGGTTAAAATGAAAGCCTTCAAAAAACATGAGGACAATGTGTTTTTGAAGGTTTTCCCTTTAACTTAATTTTCAACTCTTCTAAAGATGATCAAGAATAAAAGATATGCAAAAAGTAGTCTAAAATTTTTAAGAAAATGTAACTAATAAAATATTAAAGACATACCAAAGCTATAGCAATTAAAACAGCCCAGAACTGGCATGGAAATATCCAAATAAATCATGAAACAGAAAAAGAAAAATTCCCACATGTGAGATTACAATATTTAATAAAAGCAGCATGTCCTCCTCCTTGAAAGAGTGGATGAGACAATAATCTATGCAAGAACTATCCATTTAAAGCAAAATACCTTTTTTGTATTTATACTGAATATATACTGTATATATACTGTATATATACTGAATTCCAGATGATTTAAGGATTTGAAAATTTTTTAAGTTACAAAAATACCAAAAAGAAATGAAAATCATTTATTCTCTTAGAATATACTCAAAGAAGCCTGTGGGTCCTAAGACACAAAATATATAAGTCATATAAAAAGCAGTCACTATATTTATTATTAATATTTATTACAAGTCTTCACAGTAAGTAGACAGATGTATAACAAAATGAGAAAATACTTGCAAATACCAATAACAAAATTATAGCCGGGCATGGTGGCCCATGCCTGTAAGCTTCAGTCTATGAAGCAGCTGGGGCTAGGGGTTGCGGTTCGAGTCCCGCTCAGGGCAACATAGCGAGAGCTAGTTCCAAAAAAATAGTTGGGCATGGTGGTACATGCCTGTAATCCCAGCTACCTGGGAAGCTGAGGCTGGGAATTGCTTGAGTCTGTGGCAACGTGAGCCTGCAGTTCCATAGGCAAAAATAGTGATACCTAGTCTCAAAAACAACAACAACAAAAAATACTAATAACAAAATTAATTTACATTAAAGACAAGCAATGTTCAAAATAAGCAAAATATACAATACAATGTCTACTTGATAATGAAAAATTCCATTAACCTCACTAGTAATGAGGACTGTATAACTTACCACAGAATCACATCATCCTCCTATCAGATTTGGGGGAAAAACTGCAGATGGTTGAGAATTTTTAAAAGTAAATGTCAACTCTAGAGGGACAATTTCAGTAACCTGGGGAGATTTAAAAGACCATCAGCTTAGATCCCACTCTAGACTATTTCAATTAAAATTTCCATGAATGTTTCCAGGGCATAAGAGCCTTTGTTTGTCTTGTTTTTAAGAGATAGATTGATTTCACTCTCTATCCAAGGTTGAAAATTCTGTGTATTAAAGAAAGAATGCAAATTCTGTAGACAATATTAAAAACATTTTGCATATAAAATGAGCTTGCTTGGTTTATTCCCTTTGAATTAGATAACCTTAATTCAATGCACATCTCAAACAATTAACTGCTTCACAAAACGTGAACATACTTAATGTATAGATAACTTGATGAATTTGGACATATACATACCTGTGAAACCATCACCACCATCAAGGACTATGGATGCTTGGACAGTGGAGTGTGGTATGAATCTATGCTCCTAAATCACTATAAACCAATGTTACCTCAATAAAGAAGAAAATAATATTTCCTTACACCTTCCCTTTTTTATGGTAAAAGCACTAAACTTGACATCTACACTCTTTATTTTGTTATGTGCATTGCACAGTACTGTTGATTCTAGGTTCCATGTTGTAAGAGCAGATCTCTACAATTTATTCATCTGAACAACTGCAGCTTTAAATGGAGCAATAACTCTAGTTGAACTATCAGACACCTAAATGTGCATACTCTCTGACCCAAGCAATTCCATTTCAAATAACTGATCATATCTGACACAGTATGCACAGCCAAAGAATATTTGTAAAAATCCTTGCTGCAGTATTGTTAAAAAGAAATTATTTGGAAGACAACTTAAAAAAATGATCGGTGAGGGAACTGTTAAATTATTGATATGTACCTGTAATGAACTTATAGGTAGCGATTACAAAGACTGAGGAGATTCCTGAAAGAGTGTCAAGACAGCACATTAAATGTCAAAAGCACAGTGAGGAATCATAATTAGCAACAATTGATTTTTTGTGTAAAGTTATATAAAGAGAAACTTTTGGAAGTTTTCCAAACTTATTCCACTCTTATTCCTGCCCTTGCATTGAGTTTTCATAGTTTTCATGAGTGTATGTTAATATATATTATTTTATAATCTTTTAGGATTTTTGAACACAGAAAAGGTGAGGGAAGAGTTAAGGGAGGACATGTCTACATGAAACAAATGGCAGAAGACCGCCTGTAGCTGCCTTCAGCCATTCAGAGAGCAAGAGCAGGGGAAGGAGTGGGGCCATCTTCTAACGGTTCAAAGGAGAGCAGACTAAAAGAGAACAAGAGGTTTACTAGTCTTCCTACAAATATGCAATTTCTCTTCATGCTTACATTCATAGATATGTGAAATGAAATATCATTTATACCAAATCTGGTGCCTCTGATGCTTTAGACATTTCTCAGCATACAAACTTCTGTGATAGGACAGGGGTAACTGTTTACAAGAGTTCAGTGGTCTAGTGACTTCTATAAACTGGGAACCAGACGACACTACTTTTTTCCAACTTATTTAGCATCTCAAATATTAATTTTAGAGGACAGCATTCTTTGAGAAACAAAAATTAGTGTTGCTTCAAATACATTAGAATTACAGACAAATTCTCCCCCAAAGATGTATTCCATTTTCAGATCCTGCCTGAGATATCAAAATTCTTCCCAATCCAAAATCCTGTAAATCACTAGACGTGTGTGACATACAACTGCATTCCAATTGGGTCATTTCAGAGTAAACACTCATGACTATTCACATGCGTGAAAGAATGAATTAAGTATTAAAAAACTCCTCTGAAACCTTTAATGTCATTTTTCAATGGTTAAGTTGACAAAGGAGTATGTTACCAGGCAGTGGTGGCATAAGCCTTGAGGATTCAGTCGGGCTATTATTTTCATACTTCTAATGATCTTTATGCTGCTTGTTCTCTTATTTGTTTACAATAGCCAAGAGGCATGGAGCCTTCAAAGGTCAAAACCAAAAAAGTTTTTCTTTGATTCTTGGAATACAGAGTCCCCTGTGGAGATGAGAAGACTCAATCACTTACAACCAGCTCCTTTGTAATAAAAATAAAAGGGGGAAAAGTTCTCTTTTGTGGGGTAAGATAAACATACAAATAATATACATTTCAAGCCATTCAAATGCAAAATGCATTGACTCTTACACAACATTACTTAAGAAAACATAAATGCAAACCTTATGAGCATGAGTTTGGTAAAAATGATAGAATTTAAATACTTTATGATTTCTATGGAAAATACAAAAATTTTCCTTTTGCGCTTTCTCTGTCACTGAGACTCTTCACAAGTTAACCCTCATCAACCAGCATTCACTGTTTTCCACTTTTAAAGAGTCAACATAGTAAAGAGTTAACATCATACGACTGCACTATCACATTCTTCTCCAATTCTTTAAAAACCTAGCAAAAGGACACATGCTGTTACTGGCTTTCAAAAATGAACACTGAATTCTTCTGCTAAGAAATTCTCCCAGTAACTTTGGGGCGTACCATGATGTAAGAAAAAAGCTGTGTGTGCGTGTCTGTGTAAAATCAATAAAAAGTAGTGGGAAAAATCTCTAACTCATCAGAATGTGAAATTCCGAACTCAGACTGGAAACAATAAACTGACTAATTAAAGCACATCACCTACTGTTTAAAAAGGGGGGAGAGGAGGAATGTAGAGAACTGTGTGAGAGGAATTGGTGTACTCTGTTGCAATTAGTTTGTCCGCAGCACCTGTTCTCAGGTTCCAGCAGGCACTGGGATGCATGGGGGGGTGGGGAGGGCGTGGTTAACATCTCACCTGAGGATGCCTGAGATTTAACACCCATGCACCCGTCCATAAACTTGCTGGTCCTCTGTCTTAAAAAAAAAAAAAAAAAAAAAAAAAAAAAAAAAAAAAAAAAAAAAAAAAAAAAAAAAAAAAAAAAAAAAAAAAAAAAAAAAAAAAAAAAAGTGGTATACTTAGAGAAATGTAGCCAATACTGCCATTCAAATTTAAATGATGTGCCAAAGGAAAAAAAAAAATAAAAGAAATTCTCCCTTGTCCACTTAATCTCTTACTCAATAAAGAGAACCAAAGAAAAGAGAAAATAGGAAGATACAACAGCGAAGCCTGCAGGTCTCATGGGTCCTGACTTTCTGGACAGAGGGGCAGACCCACCAGGCAACTGGCAATCAAGATAGAGCCCTGGACAACCTCCCGCCTGCAGCTGCCTTCTGTGTGGCCTGTGGCAAGGCACATCTCAGCTTTTCCACCAATGAAACAAGGATCACAGTAGCTGCCACGCCATCCCCAAAACCTAAGTAATGGGAAAGGAATTTAATTAACTGCAACTGATTGAAGTGTATATCAAATTCCTGCAATGAAAAATCATATGATTACCACTTAGAGCAATTTTTTAACCAATTAAGAGGTTGTGCATGTGTGTTTTAATGCTAGTTCAAGACCATTAAGAGCTCAACAAGTCTGAAAATGTCTCTGCTGAGAGAATAGCTTTCAAAAAGAAAATTTCAAACAATATAATAAAATTAATTAATAATCAATTAATCTTAAACATACCAAGAAGGATGCCCCGTCTCTTTGGAAGCCCCCTGGGATTTTCCTAGACGTCCTTCTGAAGTGGAGTACTAATGACTGTGTAGCTGGGGGGATCACAGAACAGCTTCATTTTTCCTGGCTCAAGAAGTTAGAACTTGTGGACACAGAATAGAGCAGAAGAAAAACTAGCAAGATCCCTGGCTCAGACAAAAGATGAAATCAACACCAGCGCTGGATGAATTTGAGCCTATAAAATAGCTATAAATTCAGCAGCACACCTGACAACACAGTGTGGATGGGGAGGATAACGAGAGGGACACCCAGCTGTGGTCTCACCTGCTCCTCAACAACCATCATGCTCTGCTGAGCAACACGAGTTCAGATCCTATCACCATTCTCCCTGGAACTTGAGACCAATAACAGCCCAATATCACATTCAAACACCACATTCGTGAATTCACATTAAACAGTCCAGTGTTTCTGCAGTCTCCCTATCTCGCTCCTCCCAGTTTAAGTGTACAAGAGTTTTCAACTAGAAACAATTTAAAAATAGACATCTTTCTCTTTTTGCTTCAGACATTCCAACTTAATCTTCGTCAATCAATTTTTTCTAGCTACTAGCAAATTACATAAAATTATCAAAGAAACTGTCACTTTAAGATTTTAAACTTAAAAAAACAACTCTAAACTTTATTTTCTAATTTTCATATAACATTGGTCATATTTGTATGGTCACTGTTCCCCTTGGGTATGGCCCTCCCTTCCATATTGTGCTCCTGTATCCCTATCTCCTTCCCACTTTTCCCCTCTAGTCACTCCAACTCCTCGAGCTGCAAGTTACTGGATGATGCTCGGCCCACTGGTCTTTTCTTTTTCTGGAGCAATGTCCTTTTTCCTGGGTGAGGACCTGCACTCCTGGATCACAGCAGACAAGACTGCTTGGATCTCCAGGAGTAACTAGGGTAGGTAGTCAGGATAAAAACGTCAGGACCCTCTTGTGGGGCAGGTGTGTGATGCGGTTCTTCAGGCGGCTTTCTGGCATCTGTCATGTGATGCTGCTTCTGTGTCACAGAGTTCTGTGTCTTGGTTTGGGAGCACAACTCCCAGCCACTGGCAATGGAGAAGCTCCTTGCTAGGGACAGACTTCCCCAGGTGGTTGGTCCATCTCCTCTCCTCTCTCATGTTTGCAGTTCTGCTATGGGGCTACAGCCACATCTCTGTGGCTTTCTTCCCCCACTGACTGGTGAAGGAGGGAGCTTCACTGGTGTTGCACAAAACTCTGGACCGGAGATTTGGCTCCTCAACCCCAGAGACGATGTAGGTAGAAATCTGTGATAGATCACCTAGTCTCATGGTCTTGTGTCAGTGGTTCTGATCATGTTCTATTTGGGTCCTACCCAGGTGGTAAGGCTGTTATTATGTCTACAGCAGGAATGTTTACTCATTCCTAGTGCAGGTCTGATTGAGGTTGAAGTAAATCAGAAGGGGAACCCCCCCACCACCAGTCCATGCTCCAGCAGAGGTGCCCAGACCCCACCCCTGGCCCACATGGAGCAAGAGGCCAGTTCTCCCATCCTGAGACCCCTGTGCCCGGAGATCCTGAGATCTGGGTTGTTTAGGACTCACCCTACCTCTCCACCCCCTTGCCAGCAGCCTAGGCTGAGGTGGGGTGTGCTGAAGATCCTCTCCAAGGGCCTAAGCCATCCGAAATGCCTTACCTCAAGATTTAAAAAAAAAAAAGGACTGATGAAGGAATTTGCTTATAAGATAGCAAATTAATTTTTAAGGTCGCTAGTTTAACACAGTTTAACCTTAACTGTAGTCAAAGGCAGCTACTTTCTGATTAGCTCCTAAGAGATGACATTCAATCTTGAAAAAAGGACAGAAACAGTTGCCTATGTCCACATACTCTCTGTGGGTTCATTTATTCCCCAGCTTCCAAGATGGAAGCTCCATGTGTAATGAATTTGAGCCCTAGTCCTTTATTTTCAAATATTACAAGGGCACTTCTATTTGCATTTTTCCTTTTCTTCAAACTTAATCTACCCCAAATCTTCCTTGTAAACTGGCCACCTTCTTCCTTAGCCATTTCTTTCCACTTCCAAGAATAATACCGTATTCCAAGGCCCCCATGTGCACTTCTAGCTGTGTGGCCAGGAGTGTGTGATCACAAGCCTCTGATCTCCTCCCACTGGAATTCACTTTACCCATGATCTACACCAGACTCTCCTTTCTTGCCGATGCTTTCATCATCAGCCCACGCCCCCAGCTGACTTCTGATCAGGATCTCAGGGGCGGAAGCTGGCAGCCCACAGGGAGGAGGGACACTTGAAGAAATTAACCCTAGCTCCTCCTTTATAACAGCAAGTACTTAGGATAAAGCCAGATAAATGCAGCACCCCAGAGGAGAGGCGGACATCTCTAAACTTGCTCGCTAGAATGACTGAAATTGAAATCGATGGCAGAACAGTTTAGATATCTTATCCTCAAAAGGCAGACCTTGGGAATAACTACAGGGAAAGCACCGCGTGATTCCAGACCCAGACTCCAAGGTTCCTGCCAGCCACTTAATGCCAGACCAGTCATTTTCTCGGCAACATGCTTTGATTTTTCTCTTCCACTTATTGATCCTATAGTGTTACATTCCATACCTGATGCACCTTCAAACCACTACAAATGGACCCCAACAGACTCCCAATCTTGGGTCTTCAATTCATTCTTCAGTTTAAGAACACTTACATCAATGTGCATGCAATGTAGATTTCCTTGCAATTAAGACCTTTCATCAATTTACCTCCACCTTGTACTCTAATTTACAAATTAATAATATATGTACTAATAAGTTCACTTTTCCAAACAGAAAAATCCATCAACTCACCTACTATTTCACAAAGGGTTTCTCCACATACCTTATTCAGAAATGTGAGAAACTTTATTCTACTCTTAGACTCCAGGTTAGCGTGGACACATACCTTCAATTCCTCCCCTTCCTGGGACTGATTCAAAGCAAAACAATTGAAAGGCAAAATTTTAAAGCGATCCTGGCCAAGGGCAAAAATAATATCTAATGAGGCCAGCAAATTTAGCAACAGGACACTATATGTATAAGAAGAAAGGTGGCAGGAAAAGGAGGAATGAGAAAAGGAAGAGAAGATGGGGAAAGACAGGCCGACAGCAGAAGGCGTGACTGACTCAGAGGAAGAGACATTTGCTCTCAAGGCGATGGGAAAGCAAAAGAGCACAGTCCCATCCTTGGAGAATGTGTCCTCTCACGATCACACCTTTTGGGCAGAGGGTGAAAAGCCAGGCTGCACTCCCTAGCAAGATGTTCTGCAGGATACAGGAGTGAGATGAAAACGGTGGCTCAAGGTATAACTGATACGAAAGACTAGCCAAACCATCAGGACAGCACAATGCAAAAAATGTGTTTTTCACTGAGGAAGCTGAAAATGGGCATTATTGATGCATTTAGAATTAGGGTACAGAGTTATCAAGCACATGAAACAAGAAAGTTGAGAGATTGGTGAGTAAAAATGCAGCATGTCATTAACTTAAAAAAAATTGTGTTCAACGAATTCAAATTAAAAGACAACTACATATATAAAACTTGCAAGTTAAAATGTACATGTCACAGTCAAATAATTAAATACAATCTCCCTTTACCTAAGCCAAGATCTGAGCTCATGAGTCTGGATAAATATAAGCTATAGCTCATTGACCTGTTTGGTTACTAATGAGCTCATCAAATTTTTTTCAACCATCACAGATATGGCTGTAGTTGGAAAATGGTTAAATAGAAAGTCAGGTCAACATTAACATTCCTCTGCTAGTTTAAGTCTACAAATAAGACATCATCTTTTAAAATTAAAATGTCAGATGTAGTTATTTTGAGATTAGTTAGCAACATTCAATTACGCATTTTGGGGACTTTTAGTAACTTTTTGTGTCTTCATATCACACATTTATCTGTGTCAAAAATCTTGAAATCATTTATAGATATACTTTCTCACTTATTGGCTATGTTAAGAATATTTACCTGTGGGAACTATAATAATTCCAAGCAATTTACTGTCTGGCCAAAAGTATCACATTCGCACATGATTTATTGGCGAATAACTTGTGCAAGCTTAAGTAACACTTCATCAATAAATGTTTTCCTTAGCTGTTATGGTGTAGAAATTGTGCATCCCTTTTTGCCTGAAAATTTATGAACTTACCCTAAATATTTCAAAAAGCTCTAGACAGTTATTCAGTAATTAGAATGTTATGAGGGACTTTCTGTGCCATGTTCTCTGGGAGGATGTTATTGAGGACATTGTTCGTTCCCTCACTCACTGTTTGCCCCATTAAGAACTCGGGGAGAAACCAGGACTAGTTCCACTCATTTACAACTGGATGATTTTTACCTTATGATGAGAAGAGTTTTTCTTCAATGCACCAACTAACTGTGTTTCCCTCCTTTAGCTATAAAACTTAAAGCAAAAGTCAAGGGCAACTTGGGTAGGTCAGTAGAATTCCATGTCACACATTTTCTATAGTAACACACAACAGGGTTGATTATTGCCAACACATAGTGAATTGTGGGCTAGATTGATTCCTCTTCACATTCGCAGTAACCCAGGCATATGAGAATGTTCATTTCGCCTTCTTGACCCATGAGGCACTATTCATTACAGAGTCCACCAACACTCCCAAGGCCACTGACTGTATCAGTGGCACAATCTGACTCAACTGAAGTCTTCTTGATGCCAAGGTTCACACTTCTAACTGCTCTGTCCTCTGCCTCCTGGAATCACTGGAGCTTCTGGCCCTTTGACTCTTTATTTCCTTTCACTAATACAATGAAGACAATAGATCAGAATTCTTTGGATAAACTGCAGGTATCCCTCAATCCTCCTCCAAAAAGCCATGTCCGAGTCTTACTGGCCATCTGGCCAAACCTCCAAGTGCTGGCAAGAAGGGACTCTGTTGTCAGTTTCTGCTCCTGGTGACAATGGTCTTCAGAAGACAAGGAGAGAGGGGTCAGCAGCAGTTAGCCATCTGGTAAAGGAACACAGGACAGTCTCTGTACAGAGCTACTGTGTGTACTGGGCAGGGCCCCTGTGCTGGCCATGTGGTCTGTGCACAAAGACACACCATGGGTGGTTAGGGCAAATACCACCCTATACTCCACTTTAGTGCTGCTGAATTCCAAGAGATCTGACTCTTCAAGATTTTAGAGCACAGAATTGAGATTCCCAAATATTCTAAAAAATGCCTGAAATCATAGGCTATCCATTATTGTAACCTAAAATTTTTACACGCTTTTATATTAAGAAGCATGATAATAATAATAGTGATCCACAATATTAAGAAGTGAGTCAATTTTTGTATCAGATATTAAAATTTACAGATTTTCAGTAAGTAAAAAAGTGATATCACGATAATAGATATTCTATACAGAATTTCTATACAGAATATTCTATACAGATATTCTATACAGATATTTCTATATAGAAAATGCTGAGAGGATACTCTTGATGCAAAATGAATGCCAAACAAAAGCCATTTTAAAAATGGAAAGTATAAAAATGGTTATATTTATCTTATATTTTATTTATTACATATACATATTATACATCATTATATATACTCTTAAGATGAAATTTAGAACATACAAAGCATTCACTGGTCCATCCAAGTTTTTTCTCTTTTCGTGACAAAAATTCCAGCTATGAAAAAAATTACTTTAATTTTGAATTGACATTCATCAAACTGTGAAGAGGCTTCCAAGGCAGACGTTAGGCTCCGCTTCCTAAATGTTCATCTCGTATTTTAATACGAGAATATTTTCTCTGCTTGCCCAGAATCTGTTTTGGCCATTGAAATCTATGCTATGTTTTGCTAACTCAGATTTTCAATCTGTTTCTGGTTTCACGATGGAGTGTTCTACAACACACATCCACGTTTTTTTTTCTTTGCATTTCCTCTGGCAAATTACTCAGAAAGAGCAAGTAGTAATACATAGCAAGTCATCATACAACACATATCAGAACACAAATTACCAGCCACATAATGCTCTGCTGGTAAGCTGTCAAGCTTCCTACATAGAATCACAGACCGAAATTTCGAATTTAATGACTTAATGCCTCCAAAACATATTATGTCTTGAAACAAACACAGTAGGATTTTAATTTCTGTGCAAGTAAACACACTAATATTCATTTGTGCAAAATGGCTCACTGTTGGCAGCAGAAACACCTGCAGGGCATGAGACAGCTGCCAGCAAGGTTGACCAACCACAGCATGACCCTGGCAGCTAAAAATGCTTGCTTACATCCACCTTTGACTCCACTGTCACCATTTCCTTTTCTTTTTTCTAAACTTTGTTAAGGAATAATTCACAGGTATATTTATGTGTACTTAGAGTCTCCAACATGCTGATTTGATAATATATGTGACATGGTCCTTGAAACCAGCAATGCCTTTATGGCTACTATTAAATTGCAATTTTCAAAAGAGAATTAGAATAATTTTTCCTGTTTTCCCTATTTCTTGACTAATTTTTCAGGAATTGAGGATTCAGAAAAAACATGTCTTTGTTTTCCCCTGAGAAATGCTGGGTATTAGAGCTGAGGACATATCCATCATTTTCTTCAAGGAAAAATCTTTTTCATCTCACGTATACCCTATGACCATATCCATGTAGAGGTTCTTTGATGATTTCACACACACACACACACACAAATGTACATATAGGTAGGTTCCTGTCATTTAGGATGACATTAAAGACACAAGAGAATCTAGGAGTCACATAAATGTCTGCAAATATGCAAAGCCACTGCTGGTTGCTCCCTGGTTGACTTGATCAAAGACATGGAAAAGCAGGAAGAAAACATGAAGTTAAATGTTTTCAAAAATACTTCCAGACCATAGTTTCAGAGACTGCATAATCATCAACATCAGCTCTCCAAAATCAGAAATTAACATCAATCTGTGTTTTGCAAAATCACTTGCCCTATTCCCCAGTCAGGTGCTCAAATATATATAAGTCACTTAGTATACCAAATGCTGTTTCATACATCATCTGATATAAAAGAACAAAAATGAACCAATGCATATTTTCAGTATCTATGACATATCAGCCACCATACTACATGTTTCAAATGTGTTTTCTTGCCTTTAGGGGAGTATTGATTTTATTCCATGAATTGGGAAAAATAAGGCTCAAAACCATAACTTCAACAGCTATGTTCTAAGTAAAAATTCAGTCCAAGTCCAACTTCAAAATTATCTGCTTTCTTTTGCCACCCCGTACTACAAATCATAACAGTGTCAACTCGCAGTGTCTGGAAGCTGCTGTGGCCACAGTTAGGTGAGGACTGCTCCAGAGAACTACCCTGCGCCTGCTTAAATGACAGTGATGTGACCCACCCTCATTTGAAAGAAACAATAAATTTGGAAGCTGAATATACATTTTGGGAAAGAACATAAACTGCAAGCAGAGTGTAAAGTATTCTGTCTTACCTTTAAATATTTCACCAGTTTCTGAATTTGCCAATATTCTGATGGCAAATCTGCATTTGCTTCCTGGCGGTGATCAGGTGGTTCTTCATCTTCCTCACTCTCTGAGGAGCTGTCACTGACAATTTCCTCAATCTTCTCAGTACTCTTACTAAGAATAACAGCAGCAACAAGATATCATCATACAATACATGCATTTATGAATTTGATGTTTTTAGGCTACATCATATGGACATGGTTGTGTCAATATTTCAGCAACAATAGATAGGATACCAACACTTACTAGAAGATTTTTCTTAAGACCTGTGAGAGGAGATTAACAAATTCTTGTTTCTATATCTGGGGTGGTTTGGTATTATTATCCTGGTTACAATAACATTAAAGAAAATAGCAAGAAATCAACAAAGAAATTAAGTAGTGGCAAGTGGCACTTATACTAGATAGCTTTCTCCCATCATAGTAAGTTCCTTAGGGCTAGACAGTATTGCTAGTAAGTTTCACTAAATCGTCAAAGATGAACGAGTACCTATCCTTCTGAAACTCTTCTAAAACTGAGGAAGAAGGAATATGCCAAATAGTCTATTAGGCCAATATCACTCTGTGATCAAGATCTGACAAAGACATAATAAAAAAAATTAAAGATCAATATCCCTGATGAGAATAATGCAAAAGTCAACAAAATCTTTTAAAAACCCATATACGATACTTTTAAAGAATTACACATCATGGCCACATAGGGTTTATTCCAGGAACAAAGGTTAACTCAATATTCAAAAATCAATCAATGTAATTCATCACATGAATAAAAAAAAGATAAAAATTGTATGATCATATCAAATATGCAGAAAAAACATTTGATAAGGTCTAACATGTATTTATAATAATAATCACTAAAAAAACTGGGGCTAAATGGAAATATCTCAACATACTATATGATAAACAACAGCCTACATCATACTCAATGGTGAAAAATTGAAAAATTTTCCTCTAGGATTAAGCACAAAGCAAGGAAAAGTCTCTTTTACCACTTCTGTTAAACATAGTATTAGAAGTCCTAGCAAGAATAATCAGGGAAGAAAAAGATATTGGGAAATTAGTAGAATTAGTATTATCACTATTTCAGATGGTATGATATTATACATAGAAAACCATAAGACTCCACAACAAATAATATATCTATAGGTAGTATAGATATTATGCATATATTATACATTTACATTACATATAAATAATAAATCACCATAGTAAAGGCAGGATAAAAATCAATGTGCAAATATTGTGTTTCTCTTCGCAAACACAAGAAGAGAAAGCAACAATTGTAACAAAAAGAAAATATCTAAGAGTAAACAACAAAAGAGGTAAAGCTGCTCTACAAATACAACTATTAGACATTGTTAAAAGAAATAGGTAAAGAAATAAGGAAGTGGAAAGCTATTCCATGTTCATAGATTGGAAGATTGAACATTGTTAAAATGGCAATCTTACCCAAAGCAAGATTCAAGATTCAATGCAGTCCCTACAAGATCACCAATAATATTCTTCAAATAAATAGAACAAAGAATACAGAAATTGATATCGAAACATAAAATATACTGAATAGTCAACACAATCCTTACAAAAAAGAAAAAGAGTAATGATATCATAATCCCAGGTTTCAAGCTATACTATAAAACTATAGTAACCAAAACAGAATGGTGGGAGAATTAAAAAAAAAAAGGCACCAATCAATGGAATAGAATTAAGATCCCAGAAATAAACCCACACACCTATGAATAATTATTTAGCAACAGAGACATGAGCACACACTGATAGAAAAAACTCTTCAACAAAAGACACTAGGAAAATTGGATAGCCACATTTTAAAAAGGGAAATGAGATAATAATCTTATACTTGACATAAAAATTAGCTCAAAACGTATTAAAAATATTGATTTAAGATCTGAAATAATCAAATATATTGAACAACAAAGGTTCTGTGGTATCTTTGCAGAGTCACCTCCAATAGCAAAAGAAGCAAAAAATAATATAAATATAAATAAACCAGACTATATTAAACTTAAAAGCATCTACACAGCCAAAGAAACTAGCAGTAAAGTAAAATGTTGGGAGAATGTAGTTGCACATCATATAACTGGCCAAGGGCTGATATCCAAAATATATTAAGAACTCAAGCAGCTCAACAACAACAACAAAGACAATAGAATCAAAAAATGGATAGAAGAGCTAAATAGACATTTCTCCAAAGACATAAAGATGGTCAACAGATTTATTTTTTAAAAAAGTGCTTATTATTATTTGCCATCAGAGAACTGCAATCAAAGCCACAATGAAGTAAGATGGTGAGAATCTCACACCTATGAGAATATCCCATCTTAAAAAGACCAGAAACAATAATTTTTGGTGATGATTGAAAAATCATCCATTGTTAATAAGGACATAAACTGTCTAATCCCTATGGAAAACAGTATGAAAGTGTCTCAAAATATTAAAAATAGAATATCTGACCTTATAATTCCAATCCTAGGTAGCTACCAAAAGAATAAAAAAGCAATAATTTAAAGGAATATGTGTGCTCCTATAGTCACTGAAGCCCTATTTTAAATAGAAACATTGAAAGTGCCCAAGGATAAAAGACTGGATTAGAAAAAATGTTACACAGAGACCTAAGAGAATACTACTCAACTATATACAAGAAGGGAACAATGATTTCTTGCCATTTGTGATAACATGGCTAGAATAAAATGTTAAATAAAATAAGTCAGAAGGAGAAGACAAATACCAGATAGTTTCACTTAGATGAGGGATACAGAGAGACAAAACAAAGAATCAGAAAATAATCAAACTGGTAACAAATTCTAGAAATCTTACTATGGAGCTGACATTACATGGTAGGGAGTTGGAGAGTGGGACACAAAGAGGGGAGGGAACACAGTTATGCTACAAGGCTGAGGATGCCTTGGTTGGTGATAGGCATCTGAGGAAGTACAATAAGACTTTGAATTACACAAAGTGTTACAAACCAATGTTACCTCAATTTATAAAAAAGGTTTAATGCACTTTCCATTATAATCTTCAGTAAGTTTTTTGTACATATAGCAATATTATTATGAAATTTATGTGGAAAGAATAGGTGCTGGAATAGTTAAATAATTTTTTTTAAGTATAAAGTGAGAGGAATCACTTTACCAGATTTCCAGGTTTACTGCTTAGCTATAGTCATCAAGACTGTGGTATTGGCAAAGGACTAGACATAAAAATCAAAGGGACCGAATAGAGACCCAGAAATAACTCCACACTTGCACACCCAACTGAGTTTTGACCAAGATGCCAAGCAATCCAGTGGTGGAAAACTCCAACTAGAATGCAGTCTTTGATGTAACTATGAACTATAAAAACTTTCAGGCTGAAACACAGGAGATAAATCTCAGGATCATTTTAGGGCTTCATTGGAGTGGTTTTAGCCATGACACCCCAAGTACAACCCATATAAGAATAAATTGATAAACTGGACTTTTATCAAAAAATTAAACTTGCTCTATGACAGACTCTATAAAGAGGACTAAAAGACAAATTACAAAGAGTGGGAGAAAATAATTTGTGAACTACTCATCCAACCAAGACTATTCAGTATATATCAAGAACTTTCAAAGCTCAACATTTAAAAATAGCAAATGATCCAATTAGAAAAAGAGCTAAAGATAGGGCTCTTTTCTAGGGAATGTTGATAGCAGCTTTATTTGAAATAGCCAAAACTGGCAAACAATAAGACAGTCTTAGACAGGGATTTTTAACTGCAAACATAAGGATAGCAAAAGTTTGTGAAAAGATGTTTGACATCATGAGTCATTAGGGAAATGCTAAGACTATAATGAGATATCATTATGTATATATATATATACATATATATACACATATATATCTTTTAGAATAGCTAGAATTAAAATAAAAATATGATAACACCTGCAGCTATGTATGAGGAGAAGCTGAGTCACTTATACATCACTGGTGAGAATGTAAAATGCTACAGTGATGTGGAAAAACTTTGACAACTTCCTTAAAAGCTAAACACACAATTTCCATATGTGTCAGCTTTGGGCACTTATCCTAAAGAAATGAAAATTTACATTTGTACAAAGACCTCTATATGGCTGGTCATAGCAGCTTTGTTTTTGATGTCCAAAACTACAAACAACTAAAATGTCCCTTATGGGTGAATAATTAAACAAATGGTGGTACATTTATACTACAGAATGTTACTCAGCAATAAAAAGGGGCAAGCTATTAAGATAAACAAAAACCTCAAAATATCTCAAGGGTATAATGGTGGTTTAAAATATTTAAAATGTATAATTCATTTATATTCTCAAAATGATAAATCCATAGAAATGGAAAATAGATCCATGGCTGTCAGGAATGATGGGTAGGGGGACAGGTGTGACTATCAAAGGCATCAGGAAAGAGCTTCACAATAGTCCTGTATCCTAATTGCTGTGATCACACAAACCTACTACATGTGACAAAATGACACAGAACCTTACAAATACATTAATCAGTATTAATTAATCAGTATCAAGTCCATTGATACTGGACTTGAGCTGTGCAAGATATAACCACTAGGGAAAGTTGGGTGAAGGTCATAGGAACCTCTCTCTACAGCCTCTGCAACTTCATATTTCTTTCAAAGTAAAAAGGGAAAACAAATGAGTTTATTAAACAATTCCCCAAAATACAAACTTTAGCCATGTATTAAGGTTTTTTCTGAGCATGCAGATAATATGAAATTTCTACCATTGTTTAAGACCACCACTCTAAATGTTACTAATAAAAGTAGCTGACCCTTCTTCAAATATGTCACCTTTGTTGTCAAACTGAACATTGAGCAACTTTATTAGTTAGCCTTCCGCTGGGGCTGTTGTAGGTAGAAGTAATATACTGGAAGACCACTGGTGACCAATAGAGTGAGTTCAGAGAGATGACTTAAGTTTGCCATCATTCAGATTTGATCATTCAGAGACAACAGATCAGTTCAAAGTCCAGTTTCCCTACCAGTTAAACTCATTACACTTTGCAGCAATAACAGTTATTTTCATGGGGTTTACCAATAGCAGTAGATCCCTGTATTTCAAATAATTCTACATGAAAAAGATGCCTTTGTTTGTATTTGTAGAAACTCAGTAATATAATTTCCACCCCATTCCTGATAATGGTAGATGACACACACATTGAACAGTAGCAAGCATGAAATGTCCCGTTGTGTAAGGGGTCTCTTTAAAGACCCGGTCATATCATAAAACATACCGAACTAACTGAGGTCTTCCAGGTGAAACAGATGCTTTTGACTTTTCAGCTCTTCCACCATGCTTTTCTTCTTGGCTGGATTTTAATGAATTTCTGTGGCTAAAAAGAAAAAAAAATATTGACTTTATAATCACTTTATGCTGATCAATAGGTAAATAAATATAGAAATGAATGCAAACATTCTAGTATTTTCAAGCATCCATATGGTGTGTTTTCCTGAGGTGCCAGAGAATGCCTATGAACTCCTATGTCCACTGATGCCTGAGATGTCCCTTTTGTTCTGCAAGCAGTCATGTATCTTATGTAACAAAGAAAGACCTTGCCCGTGGCGTCTTTGTTTTAGGAGCAGGTTTTCACAGGCTGTGGTGGTGTGAAAGTCCTTCAAAATTATGCCTTCTGCTCCAGGGGCTCACAGCCTGCATTAAAATGGATTGTTTTCTTACCTTCCCCTCATAACTATACTGCAGGGCCTACTCAGTTCTTGGCATTTACTGCATTTTCATTACATCCTTGTGATGTACATTCATCACTGAAAAAATGTAAACGCAAGAAAAAAGTTCCTAGAATCCCTGAAGATAAGGACATCCACTCCCCATCAGCCAGGAGCCAGTTCTTCACCCAACCAGGTGTCAACTCTGACCACTAAAAATAACCTAAGACCTCTAAGCCCACTTGTTACATTTTTCAAAAGCTCTACTTACTTCAGACTGACTTGGCATTTATGTAGCACTAGTCCTTAATCTTCTCATTGGAACCTTTTTATAGAGAGTCCTAAATAGAACTAGTTTTGTTGATTTCACATTCCTCAAACCAGGGTCCACTCAGGACTGATAAAATTCTGTTAACAGAGAAGACTCATCTCATGAAGATTTCCTTAATGAACTCCACTTAATTTGAATCATTTAAAATTCTCCCTGCACTGCGTCAGGCCCCAATTGGTATGTTTACATTTCCTCTGTGATTACCCCAAGTATTCTCACATGTTATTTACCAACTCACATGAAAGTGAATTGTGTTTATACTGTGCCCCTCCTCAGGAACCCCCCGTCCCCCCGACACCCCCAACCACCTCTGGCAAACATGCAGGCCTAGTTTATGTGAAATCTTCTCTGGCATATAAGAGGGAGCAGAAAGAAATCAGTTCAGTTTATGAAGGGAGTTATAAATATCTACTCTACTTTTCTACTATAGTTGCATGAAAAGTTTGGCAAACATGGTTACTGAAGAGGTATCAGAAACAAATATCTACCTACCCTTTTACATTAACAGTGGCTATCCATTTTAAGCTTGGTTCTAGTCTCTTAGGCACTTGACTCTTGACCAAATTTAGCTGGTTCTTCTCTGGTGCACCCTTTCGGAAACCAGTAGATTTACGAAGGGCAGGTGTTTCTTCCTTCTTTGGTTCTACAGTGGGTTCATCGTTTTCTTTTTCCTGTTTTTCATTTAATTTATTCTCCTTTATTAACAAGATAAAAGAATAATTTTATAATGGTATCACTGTTGAATCATCTCATATTATCTGAAAGTTAACACTGGCCATAAATTTAAAAAAGGAAATCTCAGGTGCATCAAACTCGTGTTGCTTAGTGACACAAATTGAAGGCAGATCACTTTAAACTAGAGGACTCTCTTGAAGGTAAGATGACAGTCATGCAATGTGTTTCTCTGCTGCAAATCATACACACACAATGGCAGGGCCAGACCTATTCACTCCTTGCCACAAGAAAAAAAAACTACACTCAAACCCTATATGGGACACATCATATTCAAATTGCTAAAAACAGCAATCAAGAGAACACCCTTCTGGCCCCCAGAAATAAAATACACATTACAGAGGATATAATATAACAGCTAAAAGGGACTTCTTGTCAAGAAGAGTTGAAGTCAGAATGAAAGGGATTGTCATCTTCACTGAAAGAAAAAATATTCAAAAACCTGTCAAGTCAAAATTCTAAACCAAGGTGAAAAAAATCTTTCAAAAATGAAGATAAATAGAGACTTTCACAAATTAATAATAAAAAAAACTGTGGAAATTCATGACCAGAAGACCTGTGCTAAAAGAAATGTTAAATTCTTCAATGAAAAGAAACATCATACAGAAATGGGAATTTACACAAGAAAATAAAAAAACTATAGAAATGGCAAAAATAAATATAAAGGACCCTACATTGCTTTTAGTCATTCCAAAATATCTAAAGCAAAAACAGTAGCAAAGTGCTAAGGAGTCAATAGCACTTGAAAGTAAAACATGACAACAGAAGTACAAAGAATAGGAAAATATAAGGTACACTATTGCAAGGTTGTTGAGCTATTTCTGAATATATATACTATTTATAAAGAAAGCAATATAAATTACACATACACACATTATAGGGCCCAAGGTGGCAATTAATAAACTTTAGGAAGAAGTATAACTGATAAGCTAATAGCACAATTAAAATGGAACCATTTCTAAAAACTTTATTCTAGGGAGAGGTGGGGGGGGAATGGAACAAAGAACAAATGGAAAAATGAAACAATTTGTAAGGTAGCAAATTTAAGATTGAACTTTATAAGTAATTACATTAACTGAATTGTTTTTAAAACTTCAATTAAAAGGAACTTTACCAGAGTAGAAGAAAAAGAAAAATTCAACTGTTTGTGTTTGAAAGTGAAATCATTTTTTTATAATAAGTACACTGAGTAAAAAACTAAATCAATATATCCCATGCAAACAATATTTTTTTAAAAAGCAAGGATGACTATATTAAAAGCAGATAAAATGATCTCAAAATTCATAATATTCAGAGATGAGTGATGATGCATAATAACAAAAAAACCAAGTAATATATAATTCTAACTGTGTGTTCACTAAACAACAGAATTTCAAAATATATGAAGCAAAAACAGAAAAGAAAAAAATTTTAAATCTATAATTAGGAGATTTAAAAGTTTCTCAGTAATGAATAAAATGAGCAGACAAAAACTAAGAATACAGAAAAGTTGAGCAATAGATTTTTGTGATGAGATCTCAACTCAGCTGACATCTAGAGAACATACCACCCAACAACTGCAGGCTATGCATTCTTTTCAAGTGTACAAGCAAAAATTCACCAAAACAGACCATATTTAGGGCCATAAAATAAACATCAACATATTAAAAGTGACTAAAATCATACAAAATAACTTTTCTTAATACAACAGAATTAAATTAGAAATTAGTAAATGAAAGATATTTGGGAAAATCTCAAATGCATTGATGAAAATATATCAAATTATTTGGGACTCAGTTTACTTAAAACTTTATAAAGAAATGTATAACATTTTATAATAGGGAAAATCTTTAATATCTAAGTTTACAACCATTGAAATTAAATAAGGACAACAAATTAAACTTTAAGGAAGTAGGAGGAAAATAATTGAGATAAGATAAATAAAAATGCAGGCAAGACATAGAAAATTAGTGAAAATACATGTTCTTTGAATATATCAATAAAATTGATCCTTTTTTTCCAGAATAATCAAGAGTAATAAGAGAGAATATATAAATTACCAATATTATATATGAAAGAGAGTCATCACAACAGATTTTCCAGACATTAAAGGATAAGAATAAAGTTTTTCACTTAATGGCAATAAATTAGATAAGTTAGATAAAATGTATAAATCCACTGAAAGAGTCAAACTATGAAAGTTCAATAAGAAAACAATCTAAAGAGTTATATGTCTACTTAATAAAAGAAATAATACCCATTCTATACAAATGACTCCAGAAAGAAGAAAGTGTGAACACTACCTAATTACACATACCAAAAAAAAAGCAAAAACATTAAAAGACAACTAACCCTATCCTTTATGACTATAGATGCAAAATGCACAATAAAATATCATCAAATTACATTCAGCAATGTAAAACAAGATAAAATATCATGACCAAGTGGCATTTATCACGGGATTTTCAATATTGGTTCAATATTCAAAAATCAGTGATGACAATATCAACAGACTAAAGAAGAAAAATAAAAGATGCAGTAAAATCATCATCACTAAACAGAAAAGACTATTATCCTATGGTTTCAGTGGAGGGCCCATAAGCATATCATGAGGGACAACCCATCTCCCAGTCAGGTAGTGTAAACAGAGATTAGTGGGGACATTGAACTTTCACCTACTAACTTGTCATTGAGCTGAAGCGAGGAACTTAATCCTACCTTGCACCACCCCAACAGACCTCAACCAGTGAGGTATTAGAGAAAGTCTGCTAAAGCAAAAGATTCAAAGAAAATCCAGTTTCACAACTGAATCCCCAAAATTTCTACTACACAATAAAAAAAAAAAAAAAACACTTGTCATACTAAGAAGCTGGAAGATCACAATTTGAATAGAAAAGAATGATGGACAGATGCTTACACCAAGATGAAATAGAAGCTGTAATAATCTGACAAGATTGTAGAGCAGAAATCACAACAATGCTTCAATGAACAATTGTAGAAATAAAAAGTTACTGAAACATTAAAAACTGAAAGTCTCAGAAATAAACAGAAGTTATAATGAGGAAGCAAACAGAAATTCATAAACTGAAATTTACAAATCAAAATAAAAACTCACTGAGTAAGTTCAGCAAAAGGACAGAGAAGATAGAATCTATAAACTTGGAAACAGAACAGTAGAAATCATCTAATCTGAATGACCAAAAAAAGGTTGAAAAAAAAATGACAAGGCCTCAAGATTATAATAATAAAAAAAAAAAATCCAACATTCATATCATGAGAGCACCAGAAGGAGAAGAGAAAGAGGGCCAGACTGAAGAAGCATTCTAAGAATGTCTGAACTTTTCCCAAACTTGTAAAAAGACATAAATTCAAGGAACTGAGCAAATTATAAACAGAAGCAATGCAAGGAAATCTATGCCAAGACATATAATAAGCAAACGCCATACCACTAAAGACAAGAAAAATTCCTAACTGCAGTGGAAAAGCAAATACAAAAATCTTCCTAAGAAACCACGGAGGTCAAAAGGAACTGGAACATTTTTTCAACCCTAAAAATAAAGAATTATCAACCAAGAATACTATATCCAGTGAAAATATTCTTTAGAAATGAAAGGAAAAGCAAGATCTTCCAGATTAAGGCAAACAGGAGAATCTGTCCTCTATGCTAAAAAGAATAAAGAAGTTACTAACTTGGAAGGATATGACAAACAAAAATTGCAACATCAAAAGGGATGAAAAGAACAATGGAATAGGAGTATGGGTAAATATTTTCATTGTGTTCTTAAATGTTCTAAATGATATTTGATGGTTGAAGCAAAAAATATAACAATGTCTCATATAGTTATTAATGTATATAGAGGAGATAAAAACAATTACAGAAGATGTAAATAGATTAGAAGGGATATTATGTTTAATGTTTACTCATGCTGGCCAAGTGTCAAATTTATAACAAATTATGTGTATATAATTTTACAAAATATCTATAGAAAGAAAATCACTCAACACACTATAAATAAATGAAAATGGAATTCTGAAAAGTGTACAAGTATTCCACAAAAAACATGAAATAGAGAACAGAACGACAAACAAAAGGCTCAAAAAAGGAAACTAAACTGACAGATTGAAACCTGAGCATACTAATAATTAATATAAGTGTTTTAACCATACCAGATACAATAATATAATTTCAGGGTAATTAAAATAATTACTCAATTACATGCTTCCACGAGAAACTCACTCCAAATACAGATATGGTTAAGTTAAAAATAAATGGTGGCAAAAGATAATATGCATATATTAGTTAAAAGAAAGCAGAATATTACAATAATATCAAATTAAGAAAACTTCAGGAAAAAATTTACTAAGATTATATAATATCAAAATTACATGATATAATGGTCAGTCAACTAAAAACACATAAAGTCCTAAATATACAAACAAAGCCACAAATATATAAACAAAGTAAAAGGGAGGACTAGATAAAGTCACAATAATAGAGAACTTTAACAACGCTCTCACAACAACTGACAGAAAAATCAGCAAGGGTACAAAACAGTTCAACACCAAAACCACATATTTCAAGATATATTTGTAGGACCCTCCACCCAACACAGCAGAATATACATTCTTTTCAAGTATCTAAAGAATATACACCAATATAAACCATATTCTGAATCATACAACAAATCTCAAAAGAATTAAAATCATTCAGGGTGTATCTCTGACCACAATGGACTCAAACTAATAATAACAGAAGCATAAGAGGAAAATCTCCAAATTCTTATGCACTGAACAGTGAACATCTCTAAATGATCTGTGGTCAAAGAGGAAGTCATAAAGGAAAAAATTTAAAAATACAAAACTAAACAGAAAATGCAACTACAGTATATCAAAATGTATGGTAACTAGTTGAAGATCTGTGAAGGAAGTTAATGGCACTAGATGCTTGTATTAAAAAATGAAATTCAAGTCAATAATTTTTGCTGCCACCTTAAGAAACTGGTGAGTAATATAAACCCAAAACAAGTGGTAGGACATAAAAAACAGATGCAATTCCAAAGTGTCAACCCCTATGATGGGAACAAGTAAATGAAAACTCCCACCTTAACTGCTGTCCCTTCCCCAGTGAGAGCTCAGTTGTTAGCACAAGATTATTATTATTAATGTATTCCCTAAATGTCTTTGTTCAAATGTTAGAGTATTTACAGTTGAATGTAGATGTAAGTGAATTCTTTGATTACTATATTTTAAGTGTATGACCTCTTGTTTTATATGCCTAAAATAAGTTATTATTCTCATTGGACTCACCAAAATTCCTTTAAATGCAAATATGACCACATTAAATTAAATGTATGAAAAAATGAAAGAGGGGAGAATCAAGAAAAGAACAAATAATATCTAACATAAATGGAAGGAAAGAAATAAAACCAAAGTGAAACAGAAACAAGAAAAACAATCGAGACAAAGCAATTAAAGCCAGTTAGTTCTTTGAGAAAATTGGTAGATCTCTAGACGATGAATAAATTAAAAAAATAAAAACACCAATGACCAATGTTAGGAATGAGAAAAATAACAACTCTACAGATCCTACAGATAATAAAATATTAACAAGAGAATAACTGTCATACAAACAAATTTAATAACTGTAAAAAAATGGTCAAGATCTTTCAAAGACAGTATACCAGAGTGCCTCAAAAAGAGATGTATGGTCTTGTATTTACTAAAGACATTGGTTTCTATAGTTTAAAAAGCTTTCATACAAATACCACTTTAGGTTCAAATGCTTCATTGGTGAATTCTACCAAATATTGAAGTGAAAAATATCAGTTCTACACAAACTCTTACAGAAAACTGAAGATTAAGTTAAAACTTCTGTTTTTTCTATAAGACAAATATTACTCTGATACCCAAATCAGAAAAAGATAATAAAGAAGACTACTCATTGATAACCTTTTGAATATAACATAAAACTTAGCAAAATCTTAGTAACTATATCCAAAAATACACAAAAAGGATAACACAGCCTGAAAAAAAAATGAGGTTTTTTCCAGAAATACATGGTTTATCATCTGAAAAACTTAATGTAATTCAGCATGTCAACAAACTATAAAAAGAAAGAAAAGTTATTACCAATAGTTACAGAATATCATTTGATAGATTCAACATTCATTCCTAATAAAAGTTCTTAACATCTTAGTATAGAGGAGAATATTCTCAGTCTTATAGATGTTATCGATAAAAACCTACCCACAATGTCCTACTTAAGAAAATAAAAGTTTGACCACCAGGAACAAGAGATCATTTCTATTCAACTCTGTAACAAGTATACGGAATTGCATGGAACTGACTGTATGTACAGTCAATATAACAACTTATAAAGAAAAGCTTCTGAACTCTACATTCCAAATAGTAAACCTAGTCAGTGATTTAGCCAGGTTTCAGGATATAAAATCAATATATAAAAATCAGTGTATTTTTATATAGAAGTCACAAATAATAAGAAAACAAAAATGTTTAAGTGCCATTAACTCTATTATTCAAATATGAAATACAGATACATTTCACACATGTGTAGAAGCATGACCACTTAAACTTACAGAATAGTGATAAGACTAATTAAGACCAAATAAATGGAGAGCAGAAAGTTGCAATCAAGTAATGCATTATTAAAATCAAAAAGATGGTATAAAATTTACCTGTTTGGACATATTTTCTGAAAATTTTGCTGACTTTTCTTTTAAAAATGTGACAAGGTCTTTATAAATTTCACCTTTTCTCTCATAATCAATCTCCCCATCATTGTCTGTCTTGCCCTTTGGGGGAAAAATGATATTATTAATGCGCAAGCAAGTACAACTATTGCTTTCTTTTCTAAAGGATGCATGTGGTAGTTGGTTTACATGCAATGAGTAGGCAAACCCTTCCCCTTTAATATTATTCATGCACCCATTCATTTAATAAGCCTTTACTGAGTACCTCCAAAACATATCATTTCACTATTCCTAAAAGAAACATCTCCCCACTTCTGCTGCACTCCTCTAATGTAAAAACATTATGACTTCAAGAGCCTTGATGAAGTCATAAAAGGCCCTAAGATTAGACTCTCACCAAGAAAAGCCAGAGTGCCTGTCACTGTCTGTTATTGTTCTGTGTATAGAATGGTGGCTAAAGGCCTATTTTCTAGGGTTATGGGCCTTATGTAACCATCTGTCCCTTCATATTCTAGATACATCTGGCTAATGTCCCTCTTTCTGTCTGTTCCCCTTCATTTCCCTTTTCTTCCCTATTCTACTATCTCTCTTAATCAATTATATAAAACCAAACTATCATCCTGTCCTAATGTGAGGTTTTAAATATGTAGGTGATGCTGTAAAATACACATGTACAATCAATTTTTAAAAAAATATAAAATGATATTAAAAATTAAATAAATAAAATACGTTCATTTTTCTAGTCTTTTCTGGTCTGACTCCAAGGCAAGGCAGGACTCAAGGATAAAAATTTTGCAAGGGCTTTGTTGTTCCTATGGGCTAGTATACGAGAGGTTAAAAAACTGAAGATGCTAAGGACTGAACACTTGCTGCCATCACTTTCCTTGGCTGAGCTGTTTTCACCATTTCTGAGCTATCTTCCCACAGCTCATCAAGTTGGCTGCTAAGGGGAGAAGAGGGAGCTGCAGACCCAGAAGAGAGTCGCAAATCTTGAGAACAGACAGGTTCCTGCTGCAACTGCAGACATGCTGTCTCCCTGAGGTGCTTGCTTCAGAGATGCTCGGGAACCCTGCACAGCCACTGGCTGGTGCTTACAACTAGCAATAGAAATTGGGCTTTTGTCAAGTCCACTCTCCGTGACAACCCAGGGAATCTCATGCCCGGAGAGGACCCCTCAAAGTTCTTTTTCCCTGCTCTTTTCACTAATCAATGAACACTGACTCCCACCCTACCTTCACCCATGTCTGTGAACTTCTCTTTTCAGTCTCCACCAGAGCATCTCAAGAACTTTTACTGGAATTTGAGGGCAGAAGCCCTCCATCCCTCTGATTTCCAGTGGGTGGAGCAGTGCCCAGGAGCTGGTTCATGCCCAGTTATTAGCCTGTGCTGTGAGGATGACAGAGAAGAGGCCAGGTCCACTCCCTTGTCTAGTGAGAGTCGCATAGCATCGACTATAAGTGCTGCGTTAGTTTCATGTTCTTGCCTTTCATTTAACTGAAGGGAACTCTTTGATGCTATATCAAATAAAGTTGTATGTGGAACAATAGCCTTTGACAGAAAGAGAGGACCTGTGTCTCATTTTATAAGGTCAAAGAAAATCATTCCTTTTCCTTATCTCCTATATCCTCATTTGAGATTTCCCTTCCCTAAATTATCAAGACAAATCAAAAACCAAGAGCAAAGTCAGACTGTCTCTCTCCTCCATATGCCGAAATATGCTAAGTGTCAGGCTGCTAAGGAAAACACCAAAGGTATGCATGAAGCAATCTAGGAACAGATCTAGCATTCAGACACCCACCCAAGCCAACTTTCCAAATATCCTGCAGTGGGAACCAATGCCCCACTAAGGATCTGGTCCTGCCCTGCAGAATTCTGGGGGTGAGTGCCAACATCTACATGGGATATACCTACCAAGGACACAGTATTGCAGAAGAGACAGCTGAGCTCCTTCTAGCTAGCTTCAGTGAACAGATGAGACTAAAATTAAGGCTTTTTTAATCCAAATATTCTGAAGGCTAGGTGCCATTTATCTCTGGACTCAAAGCCCACCATTCATACTAAGTTTTGTGTGTTTTCCCTTTGCCAGGTGAGATTGGCTTCTGTCAGCAGAAAGTGAGAGGAAGCGGGAGAAAACAGAGGTTCCCTCCTGCTTGTCCAGTGTCTTGCTGAATCACCACAGCAGTGACCCTTCCCCCTGGCAGTGGCAGTTGCTTCCAGTAACAACAGTTGGTTCCAATTCCGGGTTTTTTTTCCACACTCCCAGAACTGGGTCCATCACAACCCCTCAGAGACACCATCATCAGTCACCAGGGCCCCATCTTCCATGGTCCGAGTCTCTCTTCTGCAAAAATGCTCCTCTGAGTTCCTGAAGACTAACTGTGCAGTATCCACTGTCCAGACATCTGGGTCCCAGACTCACAGACACCACCTGAGCTCTGAGTGGACCAGACTCCCGGAATTGACACTCCTCAGAGGTCTGGGCCCTAGGTTTGGGGCCCCTCTGCTACATCTCAAGGTACCCTCACACCTGGCAGTGTCTCCCTCCCCAGATATCCAGGTGCCAGCTTCAGGGGCATTTCCACTTTGGAATACCCCACCCCATCCCCCTTCATCTTTTCTACGCTCAGTGTGGCAGCTTACATTCATTGCTTCTGCTTTACTTGGGAGTTGCTTTCTTTGTTACCTTTTCTTTCCTATAATAATCGTATAACAAACCGGTGCACTGATGATGTTAAAGAGGTTTTTATATTATTAAGTAGGAATGGGTCATTTCTTAGAAGACTAACTTAATGACTTAAAGCAGGGGGTAGTGGGCCTACTTCTGGGTTATTTTTGGATTTGCCTGGCAAACAAATAGCAAAGGGATCTGTCTGAGTCTCACAAAGAGAAATAGTTTCTGTGGTCACTGCGACCCAACCCTGGAGACAGACATGCATTGACAGAGACTGAGCTAAGCTCCAAAGTCAATACTGTTTTTAAGAAAGTACTTACACCATTTAAAAATACTCCATCTGAGCTACAAGTAATACACAAAGGCTCAACATCATGTGGCTTCACCAGGACGTAACAAATTTCCCCATGAATCTGTCTCCAAGGTGGGGCTCGACATCCATTTGAGAATTCATAATCTGAAATCAATCATCAATGAATCAAAAGGAGCTTCTAATCAAAAGTTTTGTAAAATATATGTTCCAAAAAATAAATATGATCAAATTTTAACATTTCATTTTATTAAATGTTCAGTTCTAAATTAGTTTTTGAAGCCTCAATTCTCAATTATATACTCAATTATATTGAGAATATAATTATACATATACATGAATATAAAATGAATCTAAAAAGGTACAAACTTGAGGTATATTCGATAGATTCCAGGGCTGTTTGGTCTCCTTTTCCAGAACAACTTTGCAACATCTCTATGTCATGTTTCACAATTGATGGATTTAAACGTATTTCTCTGAAATAAACATTTAGAAACTGATCTAAGGTACTTTAAAACAGAATCTGCAGAAAATACATGAAAATATCTGGGGAAACATCTTTTTTGTAATTAAAGTAATAAAATTATACAAAAAATAGTAAAGCTACTTTTAGTCATTATATTTTAAGACTGTCAAAATATCAAGGAACTAGTGACTCATGTTTAATGTAACTTTGAATATACTAATTTAAATGTTTGCTTCATTTCTAATGATAACAATATAAGTTAGAAGAGACCGGGAGAAAAAACGAATGTTTTAACTCTATTATAACTTTACAACTTTTTAACTCTATTATAACTTTATAGCTCTACATAACATTTGTATTATAATTTAGTAATTAGTCTATCTTAGGAGATGTTGAAAACAGCAAAGCCACTTAATGTCTTCAAAATTAGAAGAAACCCCTGAAGAACATTTTAATCATGTTAAGTACAGACTTTAATTTTTAGAACTAGGAATATTCATGGAATAAACAAAAACGTAGTTCCAATAAAATGCAATGCTAATTCAATAGTAATAACCCCATACCTGATTTTTGTGCTTTTCCTAAAATCTGAAAGCATCATTTGTAACACAGTTTTAGAAGTTTTTAAAGACTCACAAGGAAATGTGTCTCAGAGAGTGATTAAGGAGGTGCAGGTCCAGTTGCTTAAGCAGTCTGGCAATTTTAATCTTAATCTCATTTTCAGGACTATCATCTTTGGTAATTTCATCAAGATTAAATGCAGAGGAATCTTTTTTTGCTGCATTATAATCAAAGCCCAGGATTTTTGCTAAGGGATCTCTGTTAGCTGGCAAATAAACAAACAAACAAATAAATAAAATTACCCTGTCTTCTATTCCAGAAAACATAAAGATTCTTTGAAACTACCCAAAAGTGTTGTTTTTATTAAGGTTTCTCTGACCAACCTGATTAGGATTACTGTCTGTTTCTCAGATTCTACTGTATTTAAGAAACTTTTTGTGCCTCTTGAAATGTTCTACCATAAACTGTAATCTAATATATATGTGCTACACTATGTTTGTTTGCTTGTTTACTGGACTGTAGGTCATGGTTCAGAAACGGCATTTAATTAACATATTAAGAATTAATTTGATGATAGAGAAATACTGATCTCCTTAGAAGAATCATCATTAGAACTCTTTATTGTACACAGGTTAATGACAGGGTTCACAAATACTTACTTTCCAAATAGCATGTTTTCTCAGTCTACAGATTTACTGCCAATCTTTTCTACCTGTTCAAACAGCATATATTTTTAATTCCTTTTGCTACTAGAATTTGAAAAGAAATCTACCCAGTATTTGTACAGACTTAAAGCCAAGAAGTTAAATGCCAACTTGTGGGCAAAGCTGACAGATATAAAAGTTGAGCCTTGAATGCTGAAAACAAAATTTGGTAAAGGTAAAGAACGCATATGTTTGAAAAATGAGAGAGAAATGGGCAAAAGCTTGTTTATGAAAGACAATTCAATTTAAGGTGAAAATGTATGTGAACAGGGAGAGGGAAATGCCTATAGGACTAATTCAGAAAGTTTGACCTGATTGAAACAAAGTGATGGTATTAAGTCCCCAACAGGACAGGGATCACACCAGTAGAATATGACAGGAAAGGTTCAAGGCTGGGGAAAGAATGTGCCCTGCAAGGAAAGGAGAGCTAGATGATTGCTAAGTGTTTATATTAAGCAATCGTATATGGCCGCCTGTAATAAAGATTTGTGAAGAGAGACACTATATGAGTTCTGGGATAAGACATACAGCTAACTCCCAAATTGCAAAGTGCCATATTATCTGGATCTAAACTTAAGAGCTGTACCTAGAGCCTTCCAAAAGGGCAAAGTGCAGAGGAAGATACACATTTAGCCAATCTGCAGATATGATAGGCTATGTATGATATCAGTTGAATTTAATAAACAATCATGTCTCTATTAACACTATCCTTGTATTCTGCTTTACTCTCAAGATTTCATCCTTTCTTAAGAAAGGAGAAACAGGTAGCCTGATGAGGAGTGGGCAAGAGATAAAGAGACGACTCTCCTAAAGCTCATATCCTCAAAAATATATATCTAAAAAGACGATATTCTCACCTAACTGCTAAAGACAGAGTAAGAAGAACTCAAGTACCTTATACCTATAACCTACCAGCCACAAACTGAGAGACCCAAATGACATGTCAACCTCATTACCTAGATGTAGGTTTCTCTACTTAAAAGAAATATTTAGAGCACTATAGCAGACAGTCAACCACAGCCATTTTTCTGTGTGATTAGACAATAGTGAAAATATTATGTATCCTTAATGAAGTGGGAAAATATGCCCCATGAATCAATGTAAACTGTTCATAGAAGGCTGTATGCCACAGTGGAACACAGGTGAGAAAAAAGTAATTATGAACTATTTCTGCCAAATGAAAACCCTCCAGTCACTTTAAAAAGCAGATCATCATCCATTACAGCCCTATGTGTGAGGGAAGTGGTGAGCATTCTGGTTCTGATGCTTGTAGTATGTTTTGTCTTCTGTCATGGACCTAAAGGCCTCTGTTCATTCCAGAAGCTAAGAAGGTTCTAGAATCATATTAATAGGAAAAATATTAGGCATTTTATTTACAATAGAAATTTGATCAAAGTACATTTCAGCTAAGGAAAGTGAATATTTTTATAAAGTAGAATATATGACTTTTTACTTTTGAGATTATAGAACTTTTTTCCAATATATCATAACAAATTGTTCTTCCATGACTGTGTTTCTAAGAAGTTCAAATGTCACACTGGAACGTAAATATTACCTTCAATACATGCTTGGGCTTCCTTCAGCTTTATGTCTCTGGCAAAATATAAAAAGCGTGACAGCTGCCCAAAGGTCCTAACTTTAATTTGTGGCACAGAGAGAGAGAGTAGTGGCTGTCCATTTTGATCAACTTCTTCTGAACTGACTGTTGCTTCACTAAAAATTGGGGGGTGGAAATTGAGAAGTTAAAGTTACCTGGTTGCCAGACATTTAAAATATTTCATCAAATTATTCTTACATCTCCTTATAAAGAACAGATTATAAATACCTCCTGTTAGAAGCCCCTCTATTTACCTTTGTCATCCACATTCAGACTTTTAAATCCTCACACTTACTAACAACCAGTGTGTTTAATATTATCGATCTAGGAAGAAAGTTTTGAGCAATCCCCCGAATACCAGCAGAAACTGAATCACAGGTTTTGATTTTGTTTTTCCGATAATGTGTTGGACAGCTTAAAAATATCAGTGGTTCTACAAGACATCCATGTTTTGAATAATTTTAATGCTATTCAAAACATTTTACACCACAATAATTAATGACAGTAATGTGCATTGTATCAAAAATGTACATGTTCTCTAAAATAAATAACTTTTCTTGGTTACTCTGTTTATAAACAATGTATACACACATACATACATATATATAACTATATATATATGTATGTATGTGTGTGCAGTTATAGATATGACAACCTAGATCCTCTCTGTGGTTTGGTGACTCCCACTCAAAACCCCCTAATTTGGTTTACGTTGAACAGTGATCATCATTCGAAATGGGCCTTTCTTGATCAGAATTTTATTAGGTCTCTTAGAGTTGTGTTTCTATGCAGTTAATTATTTTTCTTCAGGCTGGCATTCAAAAATATTTCTCTGGCACTGATATGTCTCTAGATTTCTACAACTACAGAATTAATTAAACTCCCTAGATTTTTTTTTTATTACTTACCCATCCTGGTAAAATGACCCACATCTTAAGACCTAAGCTAAGCTATTTTCATTTGTAATGCAGAAAATCAAATATCAAACATTTCTGATTTGGGAGGAAAAAAGTAGCTTCACCAAACTTGTGCAATCCACTCACACTATTTCTCTAGACACCATAGCAGACGGAGTACTGACTCCCCCAAAGAGGGTCTTCTCCTGATTTTTGAAACCTGTGATACGTTACCTTCCATGGCCAAGGGACTTTGCAGGTGGATAAAGCTATGGATCTAGAGATGGGAAGACTAGTCTGAATTTTCTGGGATCCAATGTCATCCAAAGAATCCTTAGATGCTGAAGAGTGAACTCAGAGAAGGCGGTGAGATGACAGAAACAGCTCTGAATAACCAGAACCATGAGCCAAGGCTTTGAGGTGGCCTCAAGAAGCTGGGGAAGGCAAGAACAAGCTTCCCTTCATGTGCACGAAGGAAAGCAGTACTGCCAAAAGGGCTACTCCTGGGCTGGTTACTTGCGCTAAGTGGATGATGATAGGGCTAAGTTATAGGTTGACCGAATGCCAACAATGTCGAGCTGCTTAACTTGAGAAGGTGAAATTCCTGGTGAGAAGCAGGAGAGCTGAAGGAACAGGTGACATTTCATGTTGCTCCTACCAGTGGAAGCCTATAACTCAGCAGAGCAAGAAGTAAAACACCAGTGAGATGGAGGATATTTCAGTTTCTGGGCTCGACAGTTTCTAACACCTGAATAAAGAGCACTAGGAAAGAAAAATATTGTCCCCACCTCGTGAAGGTTGGGAAGAAATGTGCTGTAAATCCACTGACTGACCAAAAGGCTTTTAAAATGGAATTGGAGAAGGGAGTTACACACACTCAGCTTATACTCTAAAGCAAGACAGCAGGAAAAAGTCTTACTTATTTCGTCCCTGGTGTCTAGAACATAGTAAATGCTCTGCAAACGCATGTCTAAGTTGATTGCATAAGACATAAGACTACCATTGAGAAACCTGTCATTTTCAGGAACAAAAAAAGAAAAGCATTCAACAACAAAAAATATAACTGCTGATCTTAAATACCATGGTTGAAAATTTTTACCAAAAAATACAATAATAACGCAACAATAATTAGGTCTAACCTTAGAGGTCAGTCCTTTGTTAGGCTGCTTCTTGACACACTTTAGAAACAAGAAAATAAGAGTATAGGAAAGTTTATTAGAGCTCAGATCTGAGGGCTGGCTAAGTCAGAGAGACTTAGAGAGCCCAGACTACTTGCCTCTAGAGTCACTTTATACTTTTTTGCAGAATACCATATCTTAATGCAGACTTTATCTGGAGCAAAGCTAAGGCACAGAAGCAGAACAGAACAGGGTTAAGACATCTTGACAAATTTACGTACGTCAAGCTTTATTTCACCTGTTTTGACCAGGCTTTCTCTCCTTGGAGGGAGCTTATCTGCCCATGTTATCTGTCTATACCCATCCCCAGGAGCTCAGTGACACCCTGACACTACTTCAACGTTTTCTCCTGCAGAACTTCTCAAGACACAGACACTGTCCAGGTCTCTTGCCACTTTCCACCTTCATGATACAGATAGAAAATAAGAGGCAGAAAGGTATGAATGGTGTGTGAAGTAAGCATCACTGGGGGAAGAGGGCCCTTCTCAGGAATTCTGCCTTCCCACCCATGCAAAGCTCTTGGAGCATATCAGTTTGTCCCAGCTCACATCTCACCGAGACAGCAAAGCAAGATTTGTCACGAAGACACAGCAATAGTAACACAGATGTGACTCAAAACTCATAGTTCTACCAGAGAAGAAGAGAGAGAAACAGATGATGACAATTTTACAAAGTGATTATGAATGTTAATCCAATTATAAGTTTCTCAAATTACTAGGATGTAGGTAAGTCCATGAGGCCATTCAAAGCAGGGAATCTAAGAATCTCAAAGTTCTTTGTTCCACCAGCTAGTGTTGTCACTGTTGAGTGGTGCCCTCAGATGTTCTCAGGTGCCCTCAGTGGATCAGCGCTTCATTGTGAAGTGTTTCAGGATGATTATTAATCTCATCCTGTCTGCTAAGAAAAAAAGCAATTGAAAAGGAGAGAGAGAGATTGCCATGGTCATGGTCTTCACCAAAATGAAGGTAAGATGGATTCCACCTCCTTCCTCAAAAAATGAACATGAAGGGATGATGACAAACAGCTTGCAATATCGGGAATGATTCTAATGGGAAAAGAATGAACCATGACGTAAGTGAAAGGCACTGCGCCGCCATATTCACGCAACAACAATCTGCACAACAGGAAAGAAGATGGTTGAGAAAATGTAAAGTCTTTTCGGTGTGTGACTACAGGGACAGTTTCAATGTCAGAAGCCAATTAGCCTAACTCAGAAGAAGGCTAAGCAAGCATCTATTGACTGCTACACTGGGTACATTCCGAGACGTGCTTCAAAAGAGAAATGAGGTCACAAGTAATAATACGTTTCCAATAGTATCTTTAGATCTTAACAAAAGAGAGTAGCTTACCTACTTGGAAGAGACTTTGAGTATAGAGAGAACTGACTTGCTTTGGAACAAGAGGACTAAGAGATTGCAGGCCCCCAAGAAGCATTTATCTATATTCTAAAACATCCAAGTATTGTCCTATTTGACAGAAACTCATCCAGACACTCTGAGTTCACATCCTTCTTGATCACTTTGGCCACCCAGACCTGAATCCTGTGCACAGGGAATGCAGCTTCCTAGTTTTTCCATAGAACTTAAGTTGTACTGACAGTCAGCAGCTAAAAGAGAAGAGTGCAAAGAATGAGGGAGAAGGGTTGTACTGACTTATCCTCTGGCCACTGAGGGCAGCTCTGGTTTACATCACTTGTTATGTTGCTAGAGGTAGCAAACACCAAAGCTAGGGATTGTTGAAAGTTCTTTGGTTTAGGTATGTATGGTCAGGATCTGGATGTGGAAACACCTGGTATTCTCTGTGACTACCAAGGTCTTAGCTGAATTCTGTGTCTTCTTTAGTATGAGCAATGCCTATCTGGTATATCCAGGTATGATTTCCTTCCTATCAGATTCCTCTCATCCTTCCCTCCATCACAGGTATCATCCAGAAAAGATCAGAAGCAAGAATGGACTTACAAAATGGTACAAGAGAAAAAATAAAACTTTATGTACATTAATATATAATTGTTTATTATATATGATTATAGATATAATTATATATTTATGAAAATATGTTTATTTTAAATATATATGATCTATATTAATACACAACCCACTATTTGAGGAAGAGGTAGGATTCTTTTTAACCACAAGTTTAGACGGTTGTCATTTAAGGACAATGCTAATTATTAAAAAGTCTTTTCTATTGAGCAAAACTTACCCTGTTTTTTCTACTATCCCAGGTGTATTTAAACACTAGAAGGAAATTCAGCTAATCAGAGGCCACAAACCAATTTGGCCTATTGGCATCTGGAAGGTAATACGGTTGAGTAGCAAGGTCAGGCATAAAACTACAGCAAATGCGGGGAGTGTAGTCACCCAGATACTACATTCCCCACCAAAATTAATAAGTTTAAAAAGTCAACAAATAGTGTGTTTGGCCAAAGTATTCTCAGGTTTCACCTGATCGCCTCCAGCTTGCAATCCTTGGGTCAGAAGTATCTGACCTTTATGGAGACTAATTTGTCCAAGACCTACTATCAACTAACCAAAACATGTACAATGAAGAAAGTCTATTCCAGAAGCATTTAGCTGGCTCACCTGACAACATAACCTGATTCAAATGCAGAAGGTTGCAGGTCTGTTTTCCACTCCAGTGGTTCCTTGAAAACATAGTTTGCCTCTTGTGGGTATTTATAGATAAAACTCTCCACAAAAATAATAATTTCTTGCAATATCACCTCATTTAGAGGGGTGATTTCCAGGGCTCCAGTCCCATGCCCAGCAACTGTCCATTGCGCTGACTTGGTCAGAGCCAGGCCCATAAGATCGGTCAGGGTTCAGAGCCGAGCTCCACATCCACGCTGCAGCAGAATAAAGAGTTAGACGGTAGCAACCACCTTTTCACTGGGACATTTTCCATAATCGAGTTTGCTATACAACCCAACCGACATTCTTCTTATTAACCTGAGGCTTATTTTTTAGTTGTCTAATTGCTCTTCAGTTTGATAAAATAGTTAACTTTCCCCGAACCAACTCTAAATAATACTGACTCGTACTTCGGGATTTTTTGATATCTGCCCACACTGAATGCATCTCTCTCCCTACCTGGGTCTATGAGAGAGAATTCATAAAGCACATATTTATATAAATATAGTTATTTTAAATATATGTGATCTATATTAATACATAACCCACTACTGGAGGAAGAGGTAGGACTTTGTTTTACCACAGGTTTAGAAGGCTGTCATTTGAGGAAATTGCTAATTATTGTTCGGTATTATATTACTGGACAGAAAATGGAATCAGAAATCTCCAAGAGAAGATTGTCATCCGGGTTTTGGTCCCCCACTGTGTTGGGGTCAAGGTTAAGCGAATGCTCTTTAAAGATGGGTCGAACTCTGCTGAAAGTTATGTTATTAATTGAATTGCATTGTCCTGATTTTACCTGCACTATCATATCAACATCACAACAATGAATGGGCATGATTCTAATAGTTTTGAGAGCTTCCCCAAGTGCCTTCTGAATTAATAAAAAAAAATTCGAACTTTACTGTGAAATAAAATATTTTTCCGAAAATTGGTATAGTATATATTAATCCTATTAAAGAGAATAGCTGAACAATCCAAACTTTGTATTCCCTATCCACAATGTTCCACCCAGAATATTTTACTGTAATTGACAACTTTCTTAAGAGCAAATGTAAGAGATGTAAGTACAAATGAGGACCTTTTCATCCTATTTATCTAAATTGGTATCAAAACAGTCTAGTATTAAGCATTCAAATAAATTCAAATGAAAAAAAATTTCAGTTTGTCTAAATTTCCAGGTTTTACTTTGTTTAAATAGATATTAATCTTTTAAAATGAGAACATTATCTGTAACATTAAATGGGCCATGTTAGAAAACAAGTTCTGATATTAATCCATAATGAATATTCAAGGTTTATTTTTCCTTTGGGATAATCTACGCTTGTTTATTTTCTCACTGGTAAGTTCCAATTCTCACTGGTAATAACTCATCATTAAATTATTTCAGAATATTAGAATTGCTATAAATATATTTTTCATTAGTTTCCCTCCCATCATTATTACAAAAACTTAGAAGTACTAAGAGCCGGGCACAGTGGCATGTGCCTGTAAGTGACAGCTTATGGAATCACGACGGGGTGTGGGGATCGCAGTTTGAGTACCACCCGGGGTAACACAGTGAGACCTAGTCACCGAAAAAATAGCTGGGTGTGTAAAAAATTACCCTGTAAAAAATTACAGGGTGCACTTGTAACCCCAGCTACCTGGGAAGCTGAGGCTGGGCATTGCTTGAGTCCATGGCACTACCAGCAACATGAGCCTACTGTTTCACGGGCAAAAACAGCAAGGCCTGGTCTCAAAAGAAAAAAAAAAGGTACTAAGAATCTTAGGGAGATGTCTTGGAGATTTTACTTTCTATACTGTATTTAAACTTGAAACCTATAACAGGGATATTAAAGATCAGTGGTTCTCAATGGACCTGTACTGACTGCTGGTAGCAGCAGAAGGATTACACAGACAATTCATTAGCACAGAGACATCACTGGCATTAGTGATAAGGATCAAGGATGCCAGCTGTCCCAAATATTCAGGACAGTCCCCTAGAAGGAAGAATGGCTGTAATCTGCAGGCACCTACTGGGTGAAAAACTTCAGACAAGTAAAGTCTGAGTCTACAACCTATTTCTAGTTGACAAATAATCACAATATTTTTTTTCACCACAGTTTAAATAGACACAGCATTTTCTAGGATTGCAGCTATCTTATAAATATAAGTACTTTGATTTATGAGGAAACTTACCAAGGGCCCAGCATATAGTATTGATTACAATACTATTCATACAATTTAAGCTCTGTGACCTGTCTGTTCCCCTCTGCGTTTGGGATCACCGCACTCACTGGAGCCATTCCTTGATTTTTACATTCCAGTTAGTGCCACCTGGAGCATCTATTTCATTCCATGTTCCCGTATAAAAGCACCTGAGAATTTACATGTTGAAGTTTTCTTACAATTGTTTTTCTTTTTATTTTACAGTTGAAGTAGCATCAACATTTACTACTATTCACAGATGTAAGACGGTGACTTTTATTTTAGTGCAGTAAAGCAGGCAATACAAAATATGTTATAAAAACCAATTTTAGACTCAGACAGGATTGAGAACAACTAATGTGGGTGGGTGTGTGGATGAGTGTGTGTGTGTGTGTGAGTGTGGACAGTAAAGTAAAATGCACATAATTAGAACACAAATTTGTTCTATGCCGTTAGAATTCTTTTATTGTCTATTTCAAGATTCCAAACATATAAGCATACACTGATGCTTATGTGTGACGTCAGTGTATGCGTATGTGGGACATTCTTGAATCCTCCAGTATAAGAACAGGAACAAATTACAAATAAAAGCAAATAGCTTGATCTTATACTGAAAGGCCTAGGTAAACTGTTTTATTTTTAATCTGATCCTAACAGTTGTTTTGTCTTATAAACTGTGGTGTGTGCAACACTGACTTCTTGCACTATTTTAAAGAAAAATAAAAAATTATATAGATTATAAAAGGCTGTTGCAAGGAATACAGCAATTTCCCGGAAGATGTTTTAAAGAGAGCTAAAAAGGGGCAAGAAGCTATTCCCACCATGATAAAAGTTTCGTAGATTCACATCTATTCAAATTATTTTTCTGACCAGGAGCTGCAGTAAAAAATAGGCATGATTCAAGACTTAATAACAGAGAGCCTGAAAAGCCGAACATATGTTATGAGGGGAGGAGGGTGGAACAAAATCCCGAAAGAGAGGATGGCTTTGCAGGTTTAACTGAAGGAGTTTTCAAAAGAAAAGAAAGTAACCTAGTGCTTTTCTTCTTCCCTGACAAGAGCCGATAGCTATTTTCTAATAGCTCCTTAATTTGCCAAGAGAATTGAAGTTATTGCAGTTATTCCACTATTTCCTATGGCTTCCAGACCACGCAGGTAAAAATAAGGGAAGTTACACTTCCTCAAGACAGGTTGCTCCCCTATTTCTACCCACAGGCAACCCCTAAATTCTTTGACCTAAGACCCAACGCACACACGTGACTACGTAGTACACATCTTTGAAGGAAAGCAATGAGACCAAACCCATTCATGAGTAATTCTGCAGCACCTGAAGAAAGCAAGACCACTTTTTTTTTTATAAGACTAGGGACATGGAAGCATCGCTCTGAATCCAGCAATGTGGCTGTCCTGTGCGACCTATAGAAAAATGACCATTTCAGCACTGACAAGGAGAGGGCCCTGCGTCAAAAGGAACTCAACCCTGCGGAAGCCGCGCGACCAATGTACCCAGCAGGCCCGCCACGGAGCAAGTCCTTCGGGTTGGGGAGTAAATTTGCAGGGGTGAGGGAGCAGGGAGGTTGGGCGAGAGTAGGCAGGCTGAGAGGGCCACACAGAAAGGAGGCAAAGCTGCAACGCAGAGGAGAAGGGCGCGAGGGAAGGGGGAGGGGGAGGCGGCGGGGAAGGCTGGGGTGCTTGCGACGCGGCCGAGACGCGCGCGGGGTGAAGAGCTGTTTGTCGCCGGGTCGGGCTGCGCACAACGAGCAGATCTGGGTCGGGCTGCGCACAACGAGCGCGCTGGAGGCACTAGGGACACACGAAGAGAAAACGGATCTCCGGCCCGAGGAGCTAAAGCGAAGACGCCTTAGAGCTGCAGAAGCAGCAGCGAGGTCCGGCCGCTAGGAACGGGGAGCCCCCCTGCACCCCGACGTCGCCGGGCGCCCCAGGACCGCACTCACCTGCACGCCCAGCTACGCGCCCGCAGTTGCGCCCGGCGTCGCCGCGGTCCGCGTCCGCCGGTTGCTAGGAAGCGAGGTAAACCCGCCCGGCGGGCGACGCGCGGGGCGTCGCCGCTGTGCAAAGGAGGCCTGGGAAGCCGCCTTCTCGCCGCGGCCCCGAACTTGGCGCCCCGAGTGGGCGCCCCCCGCGCTGCCCCCTGGGGTTCCCGCACCACCGCCCGGCGCGCGCCGCACTGCCCCCTCCAAGGGCGCAGGGTCCTTCCCCCCCTTCACTGAGGACGCGTCGCCGCGGGCTCAGGCAGGTGGAAAGGGTCACCCTAGTTAAGATCCGGAGCAGATCGGGGTTTGAGCAGCAACTTGGTGGAAGAGCAAGCAAATGGAAACTCTTGGTTAGAAACACCTTTGTGAGCCGGGCACGGTGGCGTGTGCCTGTGTGCAGCAGCCTAGGAAGCCGCGGCGGGGACCAGGGATCGAGGTTCAAGTCCCGCTAGGGGCCCGTAAAGAGACCTAGTTCCAAAAAAATAGCTGGGCGTGGTGGCGTGAGCCTGTAATCCCAGCTACCTGGGAAGCTGAGGTTGGGGGTGGCTTGAGTCTGTGGTACCCCGGGCAAGGAGAGCCTGCGGTTCCATGGGCAAAAATAGCCAGAGCTAGTCTAAAAAAAAAAAAAAGAAAAGAAAAAGAAAAAAAAGAAGAAACACCTGGAACACTGGAACACCTTTGTGTTTCCAGAGCTCCAGACCAGCGTTCTGGTTCTGTTGCGTTTCCTTCCAGAGGGCGTTTGTCTGCCTGCGCTCTTTCAGGGTTCTGAGTGGGGCCTCCCAAGGGATTTCAGCGCTAACGTTTTTCTCTCCGGAAGTAAATAGGAAAAACAGCCTGAATACTCGCTGAAAAAGCAAAAGCTGCTCTTTTAATAGTTTACTTCAGAGAACTGGAAAAAAATGAGATTAATTCCTCATTTATTAAGTGCCTTTTACTTTAGATAACCTTCTCCCTACCAGTGGATGTTAGCAACGAGAATGCCAACTCTGAAAAACCAGTGAGGCTTGAGGGTGGAAATGAGGAAAATGTGAGGAGCGGGGAGGAGAGACAGAGAACCAGCCACCTGCTATCTTGGCATAGAGTGCACTGGATAGCTAAGGGTGGGAGCCTTTTTTTTTTTTTTC
>PVHY01002891.1:0-117592 GCA_004024945.1 Uropsilus gracilis | reverse complement strand
AAAAAAATAAAATAAAAGCAATGACATGACAAAAAATGTGATAATGATTATAAATGCTGAATACAAAAAAAAGAATAAAACAAATTTTAAGCGTAAAAAAAAAAAAAAGAAAAATATACCCTAGGAGAGGCTGGGCATGGTGGAGCATGCCTGTAAACGGCAGCCTAGGAAGTCACGGCCAGGGTCAGGGATTGCGGTTCACATCCCGTCAGGGGCACATAGTGAGACCTAGTTCCAAAAATATATAGCTGGGCATGGTGGTGTGCGCCTGTAATCCCAGCTACCTGGAAAGCTGAGGCTGGGGATTGCTTTAGTCTGTGGTACCCCAGGCAACGTGAGCCTGAGGTTCCACAGGCAAAAATAGTGAGACCTAGTCTCAAAAACAAACAAACAAAAAAGGAAAAAAAATATACCCTAGGAGGATCAAGTTTTTGAGACCAAGTTAATGACAATGGCAGCAATGATAACAACAGCCCCCCTTACTAAATATGTTATGGGCTACCCTTTCTGCTCAGAGAGCTTTCCTGTCTTCCTTATCTGACAAACTGCTTTTCTGCTAAAACAAACCAGCAAGCAAGCAAACAAACAAATAAATAAAGTTATGTATCAAGCACTATACTACAAGGTATGTATAAATGATTTCCATTTTATAGATGAGGAAGCAAACCCTAACAAACAGTACACAGCTAGTAAGTATTATGGCCAAGTCACCATGATTTATATGACCCTAAATTCCTTTCCAAGATCTACTAATTAAGACCCCTCTAATCTCAGGGTCAAAACCTTGACCACACCAAGTCCTAGCTAACAGGGTTCCTTGAATACCACCTCCCCAGCTCTTACTCAGCCTACTTGAAAAATACACTGGGGCAAGCAGAAGCAAGTCTCTCCTTTGAGAATGACCAGCATTATCTTCCAAAGACATTTGCAGATTTCAGTCACTGTAATCCTAACTAAAGGCTATGGAAAATCTTCTTTCTGTGTATTGGACAACAGTCTTTATAGAGATGATCTCTAGTTCCTTTTGCTCATTTTTCAAATGATAGAATAAAGCTTGAACAGAACAACTTGTCTGCCAGATTTCACAAGGAGAGCAAGTAGCAAAGTCAAGTTTGTAGGCAAGAGGCTCTGGCCTCATGTCCATGTTATTTTTACTCTATTGTTAGACTCCTTCTAGAAACATGGTATGGAAAACCCAGAGTCCGGTTAGTCCCTGAATCTTACACACCATGATTGGAAAGAACCCATTTTGACATTTGATTTTGATCTTAGTGTGACTGTTTCTCAGGTGCTCACCAGGGATTTCTATGCTTCTGTTCCTCTCTACAACTTCCTCCTTTGGGGGGTTTGCAAAGAACATCTGCAACCATGTTCCCCAAGGCCAAGGCTACCTAAGAGGTACCAAAACCCTCCTTGGGCTACATAAAAGAGGCTGAAGTGGAGAGAAGGCAAACATAAAATGTTGACACTTCCCTCTTCTCCATCTCTATGCCCCTCTTTCTTATCAGAAAACATCTCAAAAGGCTCTGAGATCTATTTTTCCTGGAACTTAAACTGAAGTGGGGGATTGCACCACTGAGCTCCAAGGTGAGGGAAAAGGAAAGTGATGTAGATATTATTTAAGATGGGGGAGCTCAGACCTTACCTTGGTAAATGTGAAATTTACAATTCCACCCTGGAAAGTCAAGAGAAGGTCAGATTTTCTGGAACCACAGTTCCCTGAGGCGTGGGTTGCATTGGGGTCGATGTTGAAGTATCTCTTAGGTGAAAAAACCTAAATCAAATAAATAAATAAATAAATAGGTCAGTTCAATTCCCTGGCTTGGGAATTGGTGGCACAGGGAGTAGGTGAGCCTGAATCTTAAGACTAATGGATATTCATTGGAAATTTTTTTCAAAGGTCCTGGACAACACCCCTGATTTCCAAACTGTGTGAAATTCATTTTTGTTAAATATGAATGTAGAAATTTTATTTGAAGTCATAAAAACCGCAAAAAGAAAGCATTATTTCTTTAGCCACGTAAATACTCTTAACTCACCTCCATTCTCATTTCTTGATTCTTTCTGTCAATCTAGATTTTTCATATTAATGTCACAGTTAGCTGAACTCTAATAAGTCACTTACTTCAGGCCTGGAACTTGTCCAGAGAGGGAGGACCAGGATGAACACCCCCCCCCCATTACACTGTGCTGGCTGAAAGTGAAGGGCATGCATATTTAAAGTTGGGGTGTGTGTTTTCTCTCTCTAAACAGTCTCTATCAATCTTTATATCTATTTTTATATCTATTTAAAAAACAAATTAATCTTTGAATAGTCCTCTTTGGGACAAGAGGAGCTCACAGTTCTTTATTTCATTGAAAAACATGGTTTGAGGGGATGTTCATTCTTAGCAAGGTAACTCCACTTGAACTTTCTAAAGAAAGTGTTAGGGTCATATGATCCCCCACTTACCGATGCCACATCTTGAACTATCAGCTCTATTGCCATCTCTGCTTTGATACAGAGCCTGCTTCCATTGAAAACTTGATAAATTCCAATCTTGGCTGATGATGGCTGAGGTGAAAGGGTAGGTCCAGGGGCCTTGGTGGCAGGTGAAGTCGTTTGGGTGACATTGTGTACTGGTGTGGTCGGTCCTGGTGTTCGGGTGGGTGAAGTAGGTTCCTGACTGGTTGTTCTGTTGTGTGGTGATGTGGACAAAGTTGCTGGAAGGGTGGTCTGGTTACTGGGCTGGGTGGTTTCTCCCGTTGTGTGGCTGGTATTTGATGGACTGGTTCTGGTTGTGTGGTGTGGCGTGGTGATGATGGGTGACCAAGAACCAGGAATTGTGCTTGAGTTGGTTGTAGTAGCATCGGTAAGTGGAGTAGCAGTATGAGAGGTAATGTGGCCAATGGTGGCTTCAGTGACTGAAACAGTTGTGTGTAAGGTGGTATTTGAGGTGTTAGGGTCAATTGTAGCTTCAGTGACTAAAACAGTTGTGTGCGAGGTGTTGGGGCTGATTGTAGCTTCAGTGGCTGTAGCAGCAGGGTGAGAAGTATTGTGGCCAATTGTGGCTTCAGTGACTGGAACTGTCATGTTTGAGGTGATGAGGGTGTGCATCATTGGACTGGTAGGTGGGGTACTCTTTGTGGTTACCAGAAAAGTTGTTGCCTGAGTTTTTCCTGTGTTCTCAGAGTTGAAGCTTTTGGTTTCTCTTTGAGAAACAGTGTGACCATCTATTGATCTTGTTGCTGAAGTTCTGCGCAGCACTTGGTTAGTTGTTTGAAGGACAGAAGGTTTTGCTGGGGCCTGCTCTGTTGTAGAGGGAGTGTGGTCTGTGACTTCTGTCAAGACTTTTGCTTTCAATTGACTGCTACACTGCAAAATCACTGCAAATTAGGAAACAAAGCCTTAACACAGTACCAGCTCAAAGAGTCCCTCCCCCACTCCCTTGTGATTTTCCTCATTAAAAACTAACAAATATATGTTTAGATTTGGGGAAATTTACAAAGATATAACAATGAAGTAAGGATCACCCAAGATTCTACCATGAAGCCATGGTCATAAGATTTTTGCTGCACTCATATGTTTTATACATGGGTGATCACATGGTAAACATTCTGAAATCTGACCCAGTGAAGGGATCTTGCTGAACATGATGTCTAATTTACATGTCTCTTCATTCTCTGTCTTCAAATGTGAGAGCAGATAATTCTTAGTAGAGACTGTTCTTGGGTGGAGTGTTGCTGGGGTGACGTGATGGAGAGGGGGCAACATGAATCATGATAATAAAGATTTACAAAATTTTTACTTTTCACAGAATTATATTATCCCATCTAGTCCAAACTCTAATGTGTGACTTGATCCCTTGAATATTTACTGTCTATTCATTCAATTCAAATTTAATTACTCCTAGTGAAGGGAGATCCATTTCTCTTCCATTTCTCATCTTTATTTTAGCTTCACAGTCTTTCCTCTCTGTTTTATATAACATAGTGCCCCGCTCCCACAGTTCTCTAGCAGTGTTATATTCATTGCCTTCATGGTACTAATCATAACTGCTAATTATATATGGGGATGGTATCAAATATCCAACAGTAAATCTGGCCAGTGTGTACCAGCAGCCTATCAGTAGATTGTCTGTTTATAACTGGAATAATTCCATCCTTGCCTTCCAGGCTGCCCTCTAGCAAAGTGGAGAAGTGGACCATCTGCAGATGATGTTCTTTGGGAGTCTATGACCAGGCACATTGGGGGACACTCTGTCCTCTCAGTGCTGTAGTTTCTCTGTTTTGATCCACAAGCACATGTGCAGGGCAGCGATTTGGGGAAGCAAGGGGGAAAAGAACAGGGGATTGCCTTCTGTTGGTATTTATGGAGTCCTGAAATGTATGTCTTATCAAATGTATATCTTATCAAAGTTCCTTTACTATCACCCTGTTTCCCCCCATTCCATACATTTCTAAATGCTTGTTTTCCCTCATAATCATAGTAACAATAATTCTAATTACTGGACATTTGCTATCACCTAGATATGAATAGGAATAGGAATATCTGGTGTTCTAGAGAGCTTAGTTACTCAGTGGAAAAAAGTACCTTGAGCAATACTATGTTTTACAAAATCTATGTATATAAACAACCATATATGACAAATTTTTGTCAAAAGGAACCTTGGCCATATAGTTTAGTTATGTTCTCAGGTCTCTTGAGACCCACAACTAAGGGCAAGTTACATCTCAGAATCTTTCTCTACCCACCTTATATTTAAAAACCCACCCCTAGGCTCCATGTGCTCATTCCCTAAGACCCTCACCCCCAGCATCTCCTCTCTAGGATTCAAGAGACTCAGCAAATAGAAGCCTGGGATCTGGAACCATTACCCCACTCCTCTAAATGGTGACCTACAGCAAGACGTGTGAGAAGGCTTTGCCTCTCCTACAACCTGCAGGAAGAGCTGACAACTGATAAGTCCCCTGGGTGCTGGGAAAGTCAGCAACTACACAAAGGCTTTTCCCCAGGACAGAGGGTCCTTACCAGCCAGCCTTAGCTTGGTTTCCCTGTCACACCTAGGCCAGCAATATTAGGGACCTCTGAGCTGAGTTTTACACCAACCACAGGAGATAGGACTTTGATCACAGGAGCTCAAAGCCTGTGAACACAGACCGAGAAATGAACCACAGGTAGTGAGACAAGTATTATTGTGCAGCTAGACCCTGAGGGCCATGGGGTGAGGTATCCAACACAAGGAGAAATTCTTCAGGCACATGAAAAAGGGAATGGTCCCCAAGAAGCTTACAAATATGTAGGGACACAGAGGCCTTAGAGTCTGAACTGTGTGGAGAGAGCAAGGGGATCATGCTGATGGGCACACAAAGAGGGCATGAGGGAGGGAGCACGAGGAGGGGGCCAGCTGGGAAGCAGGCCTGACAGACCTGGATGCTAAGTTTTGTCTGCAGAACGAATAGGAACATACTAGGAAGTAAGTGGAACTCCATGGCCACATCCAGCGTCAGGGGACCTAGTGTCACTCTCCCTGCTTCCCAGTGCACCTTCCCTGGTATCTTCCAGGGCAAAAGAAGCAACTCCAGTAGGGTGCAACAGAAAGATGGCTTTTGGGTGTGTGGGGAGCCCTGCCTGGAACCCTTAGCAAGCAAGATTCAGGTCACATTTTCACATATTGACCTTATACCTTGTAGCAAAGTGGTGTAAAACCCACCTATGCTCAATAGTTCCCTGTGGGATTAGAGATTTCAAGCAAATCTTCAAACATCAGGGGCTTTAGCCTGATGACAGATTGTGCCACTGACTAACCCAAAAATCAACCCATTTTGCTTTTCTTAATAACCATGAGTTTAAGCTGAGCCTTTGCTGCCTGGAATAAACCACCTTATAGCTAAGCCTCTTTTCCAACTGGGAGGTGACATGTGACTAAATCTGAGCTAATGCAATACAAGTACTAGGGTAGGTGGTCTTCTGGGAAGGCTTCTTGAAGGGAGCTCAGTCACCCAGAACCTCTCTGGGGTGTTCTTTCTTCCACTTGTGTGTGGTGGCTGAAGCCATTGCACACTTTCAGGACCAGGAAGTGGCCTTGAGGGTGGACGGCACACCAGGAGGGTAGTTCCCTGGCAATGAGCCCACATGCCAGATGTGGTCTGCATCCTTATTTTCACATGACATAAATGATCATTTATCTTGTTTAATTTGCTATTATTTGGAGCTGGTCTCTTATGTGCAGCTGAACCTAAAATCAACTCATTGTACAGAGAAGGAATTTGAGATAAGAGAGGCAAAGTGATTGAGTAAAGATACTTAGCTAGTTTACCTAGAAGTTATGTCTCTCCTAGAAAAACATCTAATGGTTTTTTTGCTAGTCTCTAACTTGACAAGTATTTCTTGAACCTTCACACACAGGGTGGCAACAGGCAGAAGAGCAGAGTGGAGCTCAGAGTGAGAGCTGGGACATGCAAATTAAAGGCAGCAGTTACTGCCTGAGTGACCATGCACAAATCCTTAATCAGCCTTCACTCCCTTATCTTGAAAATGGGGCTCACCTCTGAGAAGTTGCAACACAAAAGGACAATGTAGGCATTTTCCCCCAGCTTGCCCTTGTGATGGAGCCCTCGCTGTGTTCCTGAAGCTGCCACTGAAGGAGAGCCCACAAAATTGTGGGAAATGCCAGCTAGGCTGAGAATTTTTGCCTTTAGGGCAGCTTGCCCTGCTCAAAGTAACGAGGACTTCTCCTTTGCCTCCAGAAGAACATGGAACTCAAGGTCTGAATGTGTGGCACGGGGCACGAGCCACCCGGATTGGAGCAGCTCTCTAGCCAGAATGGGGCAGCTTTCCAGCCCCTTAGCCTGGCTTTAAGGACAACTGTTCCACCCCACCCTCTGCCCCACAGCAGGGATGCTTGGCCTAACAGCTGCAGTTTAGCAGTAGGGGTGGGGGACAAGGTTTATTCCCTTACATGCTTAATTTCGTGGTTCTAGAGGGAATTGTGCATGGACAACAACAAAAAAATTTGGTAACAGCCCATAAAAGGACTCAATATCTTAGAGAAAACAGCAGGGGGTGGAGGTGGGAACATAAATTAATCACTCAAAGAGCGGTATCCTGGACTGCCTTATCTGAAGTATGATGATAGAAAAAGCTTTGCTATCCAGGCTTATACCCTTTCTGAAAAGGCAGTGTGTCAGAGCCCACCTCAGGCATTTTCACAACTTACTCTTTCTATAATATAAATAAAGCAGTTTCATTTGAGAAAATAAGGCATCAGATGCCAGAGCCCCTTCTCTGTGATTTCTGAAATCACAGTTTAGAAACCCTCCCTGATAAGGGAAGAGAAGCTGATGTCGCTGTCTTCTGGGGCTGACCCCCACTCTGCCCAACTCTTGGAAGACAAGCCCAAAGTGTGAAATCCCTTAGAAAACTTGCAGGCATACTCCTCGTGCAAGGAAACATGGAGATGTTCTCACTCCAGACACCCAGTGCAGCCAGAGCAACACCAGCTGTCTAGTCTGTTCTGTCTCATCTTGCTCAGTGGCACCAAGACACATATAAGTCTGATGGTATCAGACGTTGCACGGTCCCTAAACAAAGTCCTCTGCGTCACTCACCAGACAGGCATGAGAATAGCACCAACACCGAGGGAAGATGCAGGGGCATGGCGGGAGCGGGAGACCGTGGCCTCTCCCAGGGCTGCCTTTGCCAGGCTGCTCCTTACTCAGCAAGCTGGGGCTTCTTCTGGGACCCAGTAATTCCAAGGCAGGAACAAGGAAGCCACAGCCCCTTGCTCCTTATTCACTGTGGCAGTGAAACCAAAGTCATTTTCATTATGAGGAGTCTCTGAAAGGCCCTCCCACACGCTGCCCTGGGGAGGGAAACCACAAGTGGCCCTTGTGCAATAGCTGGCACTTTCATCTCCGCCTTCAGTGTTTTGGGGGGAGGGGAGACGGTCAAGGTGAAGGACATCTGAGATCACTTCAACAGGAGGTGGATGTGAGGCAGCACCAGCTCCCTTCTCTCCTGAGTCAGGTCTCTATTCTCCAAGATCTTGGAGAAATTTTTTTGAAGTAACACTGATTTACAACACTGTATAAATTGAACACTTTTTTTAAACCCAGAAATTCTTTTAAGTCAGAAGAAAGCCTGTCCGTTGGTTGTTTTCTTCAGTAGATAAAAGAAAAAAAAAAGTTACAGATAATGCTATAGACTATTTCTGTTCCCCTGAGATTTATATATTGAAGCATTACAGTAGTGATGTTGGGAATTGGGCCTCTGGGAGATACGTTGGTCCTGGGAATAGGACTCTTGGATGGCATCCGTGTCCTTGTAAGATGAGGAAGCCCTCTCTGCTCTTTGTCATGTGCAGCTGCAGTGAGAAGGCAGCTATCTACAAGTCAAGAAGTGGCCTTGACAGAACCCAGTCAAGCAGGCACCCTGATCACAAATTTCCAGCAGCCAGAACCGTGAGAAATAACTATCATCCAGTCTATGGTAATTTTTTATAACAGCTGGAATTAAGACAAAATGTGCATTTATTATGTCTTTTGTGTTTACCATGTAGGTATATTTATTGGTGTTCTTTATTTATGTGAATTTGAGTTACTCTCTAGTACCCTTTAGGTTTTTTTTGTAGGGCAACTTTGCTGATAACAAATCGTCTCAGTTTTTGTTTATCTGGAGTGCCCTAATTTCTTCTTTAGTTTTGAAACAGTTTTGTGGATATACAAGTCTTGGCTCATAGTCCTTTTATTCAGTCCTTCAAATATGTCATCATAGTGCCTTCAGATGATTTTGATGAGAAATCTGTTAATTTTGTTGAGAACTCTGTGTAGTTTGAGATGTGGTACCAATCTCAGATTTGCATATAGATAATTCATTGTTCCAGCACCAATTTACTTACTTCACTGTTTTGCTATTCTACCTTGTTGGATATCAGTTGTCCACAGATATATGGGTCTCTTCTATTTACTGATACCATTTCCTATCTTTGTGCCAAGATCTAACTTGCTTACATTGCTCTAGCTTTATAATAAACTCGGAAACCAGGTATTATTATTCCTCCAATTTTGTTCTTTAACAACATTTTGGGCCTCTCCCTTCCCATACAGCGGTCCCTTTCCTGTGTTTTTAGTTTGCCATTAAAGAACGAATGCTCAGAACCCTAGATACTTCACCATGGGACCCTAATACAGGCAAACCTCAGGTACTATTTTTCCTCTCGCCCAATGCCCTTGTTGGGTGGCCCTCAGGCGTCTGTGTACCCTCCAGGATGGTTACAAATCTTACTCCTTAGAGTTCCCTAATAATTTTGCTGATGTGCTAGAAGTGTACAGCCCGGGCAAGCGCCTAAGGCATTCATCATTGACAACTTCACTCTCAACTAAGACCAACCCAACATGGGGAGTCGCAAACAATTCAACTCAGAGCAAATTGTTCAGTTACCGTTTAAGCATTGAACAACGTGCTTTCTTCTTTGACCGTTACATTCCGTGTTTAGTAAACGCTAATTAGCTTAAATTGGTTGATGCTATGGATCAAGTAGTCTGTGTTCTTACTGATTTTCTCTCTATTGCTTTATCAATTCTTGCAAGAGAACAGATGAAATATAATCGTAACTGTGGATCTGTCTACTCTTTGCATTTTTGGTCTGGCTTTTTGTACTCTGAAGCTTTGTTATTGATGTAAACAATTAGGATTGGTATGTCCTATTGAAGGATCAACTACTTTATCATTGTTAAATGATCTTTATTTTTGGGAGTATTTTAGTTTTGAGATCCACTTAATTTTATAATTACATAGTTGTTCTGAGGGCGGAGCACAGTGGCTCGTGCCTGTAAGTTTCAGCCTATGAAGCGGCCGGGGCTAGGGATGGCGGTTCGAGTCCCACCTGGGCGTGGTGGCACGCGCCTGTAATCCCAGCTACCTGGGAAGCTGAGGCTGGGGATTGCTTGAGTCTGTGGTACAACAACAGGAGCCTGTGGTACAGGAAACAGGAGCCTGTGGTTCCACGGGCAAAAATAGCGAGACCTAATCTCAAAACAAAACAAAAAACCAAAAAAAAAAACACCATAGTTGTTCTGGCTTTCTTTATATGTGTTGACCTGGTATATCTTTTCCTATTGTTTTACTTTCAATCTATGTCTGTCTTTATACTGTTAAAAGATACACTGAGGCATATTAAAATTTTTAAGTTTGTTTGCACAAAAATCAAATAGGGAATAGCAAACTGGAAGTGATTAAGAGCACTCCACTGATAGGAGTTAAGGGAAGGACTTTCACAGGTCAAAAGGCACAAACAAAGCAAGGACATTATTTGATTTATTATAGCATAAGTGGTTGTATTATTTGAAAAAACCTAGTTGACTCTGTGATTGGTTGTTCTTAGATTTCTGTTTCTTAACCTTGAGGCATTACAGGCATAGGTTCTAATCTGCTTATGTTAGCTATTGAGGCATTAAACTCACGTAAATCTATTGACCTCCTCATTTAATTGACATACTAATAGTTCAAGTGGATTTCTCCACAAGGATAGTCTTTCTTTTCTTTTTAAATATCCAATTTGACAACCACTTCTTTTAACTGGGCTATTTATTTATTTATTTATTTATTTATTTCATGGAAAAAGAAAATGTATTTTCTCCATTTTTTTATTTTTTATTTTTTGTGGGAAGAAAACAAGTTACAGATAGGTATACATATTACAATACCATAATTACAAAATTATATCCCATGCAAAATAAATATATTATTTACTCATATGTGTGATTTAAAAGTTTCAAATATCACAGGAATGATAAACATCAAATCCTTTGTACTGAGTATTATTTCTGGGAATGTATAATGGGGAATAGGATAGAAGAGATGTCCACAAAGAATGTCAACTATCTCTGTAATGCTGATGCTTTGTTTTTTATTTTTTTGTATATATATATAATGTTTTATATATATATACATATATATATATATATAAAACATTATTGTGTATCCCGGGATTTTTCCCATTTCCCTAACACCTGTTAACCATCCTACTCTTTTGTGCCTTCTGCCTCCCCCGCCTTCTTCCTCCTCCTCCTCTCTCACTCCATCGTTCAACCCCTTAACTGAGCTGTTTAGAAGCATTTGATTGTTGATCTCTATATGTTTGTATTTACCATCTTGGCAATTGTTTTGTATTTTTTCTATGTTTGGGTTCTTCTCTGCTGACTTTTAGATTAGTTATATTTTTTAAATTCCATCTTAACTTATTTGTTATTGCTGTAGGATTCATAATATATACCTTTAAGGCATCACAGTGTACATTCAAATGGTATTATACCACTTCACACATAAGAAACATACAATAGACTGGTTTATTTCCTCCTGACCTTTCTATCGTTGCCATACAGTTTAATTCTACATATGTTATCAACTCTACAATATATTATTATTTTTCATGTAAACAGTCAATTGTCTTTTAAAGAGAAAAATAATAAGGGGGATAAACCTTTATTTACTGTGTGGTTACTAATTCTTGGGGGTCTCTGTTCTTTTGTGTAGATCCTTGAACCCATGTTTCTATAGTCACCCTAAGTACTTTACCCTAACACTTGAAACTCCTCAAGTGTTACCTGTGTTCAGGGTATGGACTTGTTAACCCAAATATTTTCCTCATGTCTGTTCCACCTTCAGCTTTAGGACTTGTTGTATGCTAGAATCCCTCTTCTGGAGGCTTGTTGTTCTCCCAATCATATTCCATTGTTACTTGTTAGTCAATTTTTGTTAGTTAACTTGGTAGTGATGTTGAGGGTGAGTTCTGTTGTGATTAAATCTCAGTCATGCATGTTCCCAGATCTCTGTGAATGTGACCTTCAAAGTATTCCTGTTATTCCACTAGTTGTAGTTCTGGATCCAGCATATATTCTTGCCCCTCCCCCCAGGATCTCATTGGGCTCTTTTTTGTTACTTTTTTCCAGTAGCACTAGACTTACCAGCCTTCTAAGGGTGTGATTATTGCCCTTAGCTCAGGAGTACTGCTTTTGTCCTGTGGGAGAGATGGGGCGATAGATTTTGAGCCCCATCTCAGATTCCCTTTTTCCTGGAGCAACTGATGATGTTAGAGTGGCATTTGTTATTAACACAGCTGATGCTATGTATTGATAGTAACATTGTATAGCTAGGAAATATGATATACTTCCTTTTTTGCTTCAGAATTGTAAATTTCAGAATTGAGAAGGACCCAGCAATATTATGGAGATTTGACTTGCTGACTTGATTGTTTCAGGCTGAAAACAATCTTTATTGCAACAAACTTTATTGAAACAAACTTTATTGTTTCAGGTGGAATAGGTTGACTATTCCAAGGTGGGGTTGCTAGCTTTCAGTAGAATTCATAGTTTTCTTTCAGAAGGACAGAAGAGGAGAAGAAAGAAAAACAAAGTTTTTGTGATGTGAGTTGATTGTCAAGACTCTGTTTCAAGATTAGGGAGGGGGGACAGGGAGGAAAGATATAAAAAGAACTTAAGAGAGGGAGGAAAAAGGATCAGCCATTTTTGGAGGAGGGTGGAGGCCTGGTCATAATGACCGAGGTGACCTGTGGCCCGTGGCCTTCAGCCCAGGCTGGAGAACTCATAGTCTCAGCATGCATAAGCTGATGGCATATGCTGAAGGAGTCTAAAGAGTTCAGAGATTTGAACTTCATGCTGGAGTTTGTCTTAGTTTGATTCAGATGTTTTTGGAGAGGGCAAGAGCAAGGGGGATCCTGTCAGTAGTTTGATACTAATCAAACTACTACCACTTCTCTTTGAAATGTGCAAATCCAAAGTCTTCTGGAAGGTAGCTCTATTCTCAAGCTTATCACTTTAAGAGTTTGAAACTACATAGTAAGGCTGGCTTTAGAACGATATAGTAAGGCTGGGTGGGGTGGGGTGAAGAGTCCTGAAGGGTTCAGGCAAGGGAAACAGGTTTAAAGAATAAAAACTTTTTTCCCCTTTAGTTTGGAAAAGGGCCCTGGGGCAAGAACCAGGTGTCTGAATGATAAAGGTAACTAGTGTGCAGAAGCTTAAAGATTGATAAAGGCTTTTGCCCCTTTTGTATCAGACTGAATGATAAAGGATTTTTCTGGCCTAGGAAAATCTGGCAAAGGATTTTTGGTAAAAAAAAAAAAAATGCCTACCCCCCTCCCTCATAACAATAATACTGCTCTCCCCCAGGTCTGTGGCAGGGAAGTGCTTTCTTAGGACTTTCGCTAATTGTTTTTGTGAGTGCCCAGTGAGTGGATGCAAGTTCCCATTACATTTGTGGTCCCTGGGGTTTCTGTTTTCTCTTGCAAGCTTACACTGGAATATTAGCAATAATTTTACTCAGTTTACTAGTTTATAGCAGTGCCTGTACCAGGCAAAAAAGTATTGGAATCCTATCTTTCTTAGAAGGTGCCTGTCTTCCCCCAGATTTCAGGATAAATGATTGTCCCTTAACTCAGATTTCTTAAGGATTCAAGAGACTTAGTGAATTTGCATATTTTCCAGACTTTCATCTTGTAAGCTTGACAATGGTCCTAGTTTCCAGCATTCTGCATCTCAAGTAGAAGAGATTTTTAACAGCTGCATAGAGTCCTATTGTATGTCAGTACAATACTTTACTAACCAGTGTTTCACTCCCCCCATTCCTCTTACTATCCTTTCCAAGAGATTTAATTCATTTCCAAGATATTTAATTCATTCCAAGAGATTAATTCAAAATATTGTTTGTCCTTTAGAGGTCCCCCTTCAAGTGTTACCAATACCCACCCAATACCCACCAACCAAATACCTAGTCTTCCACTATAGTCCATAGTGTTCCCTCCCCACTTTGGCCTCTTCCCTTCTCCTTCTTCTCTCCCTCTGGTAGCCTCAATTCTATACTCAGATTTCAGATTTGTTATTGGTTTGACTTTATTTGACTTTGTGTTTGTTTCTCTATATATTCCACATGTGACACCATCCAGTATTTATCTTCCTTCTTCTACTCCTTATTTCTCTTAGCATCATCTTCTCCAGCTCCATCAATGTTGACACATTAACCAGTTTTTCATTATTTATTATATATGTTATCTATTGTTGATTAACAAATGACCTCAAAACCTAGCAGTTTAAAGCAACAAAGATATATTATCTCCTGGCCCTCTGGAAATGAATTCAGGTCTTTCTAGTTTGAATTATCGCAGGATAGTTTAGCCTACATAGAAGTTACAGCTGAAACCACCTAGAGGCTTGATGAGTGAGAGAGCCTAGGGAAAAGAAATTGGGAGCCAATGGGATCAGGGTTGCCCCAAGTTCTCCTTGAAAAAGTGAACTGCAGCATGGACTGGCAAGTTCTGTCAAAATAATTTGGCCTACCACACTGACCGTAGACAAAAAGTATGGAGATCAACAACAAAAGCATAGTTTGTTTTTTTTTTTTACTTAATACCATGATGAATATTGATGAAGAAGCAAACACTAGTATGGTAATAAGAATCCTGGCCTGGGAATTGGGAGGCTGGGATTCTGGCCACTGCTACAAGTTGTCTGGGTTACACAGACAGTAATAAAGTTAGAGCTGGGCAATGGCCTCTCCTCTTAGCCAGGTTTCCTTCATGTCACTGGGGGTGGGCCATGCAGCAAAGCTTTCATTTAAAGAATATAAGACAAGGTGTTGTGTGCCATTTGCAAGGTGGGTTTAACCTTAAATTGTGCTTGCAGTGTCCAAAGTTCTTTCTCCTTTCTTTGAACTGAAAATCAAACATACCTGAGATCCCCATGACTATGAAGATGAGGTGTTCCAAGTGTTCCAAGGGATGATAGGAGCAGAACAGCCTGCATTCCAACCCCTGTGTCTCATGAGACAGAAATCTTTTAAGTCCTTATCTTGTTGAATCTCTTTGTTATTACAGTTTAGCCTTTCTCCTACTAAAATACATGAAATGTTCTAGTCCACAGAGAAAAGATTTCTGTGGTTAAATATATTTAGGAATTTGTACGTTTAACAAATGATACAGACTCCCTTCCTGCAAGAGTTCTCAGATCCTTTAGTCTACTCATTTGGATCAACCCAGGGAGAACTAGATTAGGAATTGTTAATGTAATGGTAATATATAAATTATTTTTTTAGTATTGTGGGGTTGACTCATTAAAATTTTACATTTATCTGCCCATTCTGCAAAATACACTCTGGGAAATGCTGGTTTGAAGGATCTACGACTTTCTTGATTATTTCAGAACACATGCTTGGTACTGACTGTGGATTCAGATCTCCACCAGATTTCATAGATCCAGTGCTGTTTTCAGTGCAACAGATTCAACCAGGGCACTTTCCTCTAGGCTGCCGCCTTCTCAGTGACAGGCTGAGATCAGAATCCCTCTAGTGGACAACAGGAGACATTGTAAAGACCTGTATGATTTGAGCAACCTGTAAGAGTTAAGAGATTTTTAGCTTATGTTGTTTATTCTTTTCCATTTCAAACAGAATAATAGAAAGATAATTTCTATCATCTGTGAATTTATTATCTCTGAATATCTATTATCTATAATGTGTGAATTTCACTCACAGAAAAGCCACTCTTAATGTTCCTCTCTCCCTTTTTTTTCAATAGAGACTAGGTTTTGCTATGTTGCCCAGGATTGTCTCAACTCACGGACTCAAGTGATTCCTAGCATCAGCCTCCTAGGTAGCTGGGATTACAGGTGCATGCCACTGCTCCCGGCTATTTTTTTGAGACTAGGTATCCCTACGTTGCCCGGGTACTCTCAAACCCACAGACTCAAGTGATTCCTAGCCTCAGCCTCCCCCAGGTAGCCACTGAGCCCAGCCCTCCCCCATTTTTAAGAAGTCTAAAAAATTCACCACTATTTCCTGAGCGAACTGTGTGCAAGTGCCCTGGAACAGGAGATGTAGTGTTTCCTGAGAGCCGCCATGTGTCTTGCATGGCTTTGGCGAATTAACCCACTGTTGTTGTCTCACCCCCTAGTCCACCTTGAGCTCAGGTGGAGTCTGACTCTGAGCCCAGGAGAGGACCTTTCCCCCAGCGAATATCTGTGCACAGAGGAGCAATGTGAGACTCGGACAAAGAGGCCAAAGTAGAATGTGAGAGTTTTTCACCTGTCCCTGAGCATCTGGGAGCATCAGCAAAGGTGGTATTAAAGCAGTCTTTCTGGTTGCTCACCCTTGAAGTGAGATTTGTGGAGTTTTTCTCTTGTGAGGTTTGGAGGTTTGTACTCTGCCAATACCATCAAATGTGCCCATTTTTTGCAGACTCAGAAAATAACGGAGGTCCAATGAATTGAGAAAGACTTGGTTGTGTAACTGGCTAGTCAATGATCAAAGCTGTTTAGAAGGAGCCAAGTTGAGACAACTAGTCACAAGCTAGAAGATTCTCGAGTCCAACTGTAGTTGTTGCATGTTCCTATTGAGACGGTAGTGTGGTTGATAAGATAATCAGAGAGAAAAAGCAGAGAAGTCTGCTGAGAAACACATGTTCAAGACTGAGCATATGAATGTGTCTTATAGAAAGTGAGAAAACAGGCAGGACTACTCTGATTTCATAGACATTGCTATTAATGTAGCAATGTCTTTTAAACATCAGCTTTTAAACATCAGTCTCTTGCTGGGCATGTGCCTTTAAGCGCAAGTCTATGGAGAACGGCTGGGACTGGGAATTGCTTGATTCCACGGGCTTGGGACCAGCTCGAGGAACATAGCAAGACCTAGTCTCAAAAAATAGCTGGGTGTGGTGGCACGTGCCTGTAATCCCAGCTACCTGGGAAGCTGAGGCTGGGGATCACTTGAGTCCTTGGTACCCCAGGCAACGTGAGCCTGCAGTTCCCCAGGCAAAAATAGTGAGATCTAGTCTCAAAAAGAAAAAAAATCAATCTCTTGAATTCACAGTTCTGGGCTACATCTAATGCAGGTTTTCCCCCTTGGGAAAGACATTGTATCAAGCAAAGACTACTGAATGCAAGTGAAGGTCAAGACTGGTTATGCCAAGAACCCACTCCCAAACACTTTGGTCTGCAGCTCTCCTCTGAGATCCTACAGTGACCTCCTCTGTTCTTCTGCTCTCTGCCTCCCTGTGGTTGCCCTCACCTGCACCTCTAAGCCAGCTGTTCCCAACCCTTCTTTCTACATTTATTTATGAAGCCGGAGTAAAAATGTAGGGGACACAAGAGTCACTTCTCAGGATATGGGGAAAAGAGTGGATGGATAAGGATCAAGCCAGGAATGAGGTGAAGAATTCTTAAAGAGCAAGTCAAAGGACCTTGTAAAGTTGTGGTTGCAACAGTAAGATCAGGAAGAGCATGGACTCCAGCGGTGGGTCCTACTCTCCTAAAGTCTGGCAATGAGGATCAAACAAGACCTGTCTGACAAGCACTAGGCTCAGCCCTTAGGTTAGTGTCTCCACCAGCCATCCTCCATGATGCAGATCCCTCCTCTGTACCTGTGCAAGACAGGTGCCTTTTTCTCCTTCTGCATGACACCCCTGCCTGGTGATTTCCAGAGGAGTTGGGGGGCAGCCACTGAACCTTGTGGTGTTTGTCAAATCAAGCCATGATGCTGTAATCTACAACTGTGTCCCTCAACTGACCTGCAGGCCGCTCATTCATCTTCAATGCTCCTGGTCCCTTCTGGGGGTAGCACCTTCCTTAGAAGGGGTGCGCAGAAGTAGGTGATGAATTAAATGACTTGACAGACACATATAGAAATAAATGTTCTTAGGGTCAAATAGAAACAGTGTATAGATCAATGCAGGCAAAGTTTTAACATCTATAGATTTGGGAAGCACTTTATTTTGTGTGAAAATAACAACATTGCAGTCCACAGACTTGAAGCACACTATCAAGAATACTTTGTTGTTAGGAGTGGGGGCACGAGAAGGTGGCTCTACAACACAGTTTGACTTTAGGAAATTTTCAAAGAAAATCACTGCGCTGGACGTTGTGCTGAGGAGTCTGCTAGATGGGTTCTTAATCTTTGCCCTGTGTTTGGGCCACACCGTCAATTGTTTTCTTTGTGATCAAAGTGAGACACTTTTGCTTCCTTGGATTCTAAAGTCATTTTTCATATTCCCATGGCAGAGATTATGCTGAAGTTTGTTTTTTTATTTGTTCCAGAAACAAATCAAGGGACTAGAAAACCAGATTCCACAGTTAGTGAAAAAGTTAAAATTAAATCACCCCTAACAATGGCAAAACTGATTTCAAAACTACTTTGAAAGTTAAACAACTGCAGACAGAGCACAATGCACTGGTTATCAGCTATGCTTTATCAGTGCCCTGCCCACCCTTCTGCTCTCTGCTTGTGTACGGGGCCATCTGCTTGTGTCAGGCATAGCCAACAGAGGCCAGAGGCTGGTGGAGGGGAGAGGGATCCCTGCATACTAGGGTTCCTGTCAGCATTTCCCTAGCAACAAACTGATCTGTACTGTGGGAGAACAGTAGACTCCACAACGATGCAACCTGCCATTTTCTCGACACTTTCATGATCAACCTCATCACAGCCTGGTACACACCAGTACCAGTTGGTAGGAACCTTTCTTCAGAGCTCTGCATCTAGCTCTTTCCAGCTCCTGGGGGACCTGTCGATTGGAAAGCACAACCTCCTTAATAAGGCTATCTCCTAGACTATGTTCCCCCTCTCAGCTGCTGAGTTGGGAGAATTCTAATCTCTTCCCACTATCCCCTCAGCTATTGGGCTACTTCCAGTAATTAAAATCTCTGTATTGCATTTTTACTTGTTTTGTTCTTTTAAACTTTTCAATAGCTGGTTAATAATTCTTCATATTAAATTCTCTCTATTAAAATGACAGAAATAATAACCCCTTCTTATTGGATACTGACTGATAGACCAAGCAATTTGAATGCTTAAATTTCTGAAAATAAATAAATCTGGAAATGAAAGGCATAAAAACACAAAATTTAAAGAATTAAAAGGCAAAGACTATCTTAACTAAAAAAGCAGAAATAACCCCAAAAAACTGTGAATAAATTAAATCTGAAAATAACTCAGAAATCAAATACCTCAAAAATTCTGAAAATAAAAAATTCAGAAAACAGAATGCTCAAAAGTAATAAATTAAAAATAACTTAAAACCAAATAATTAAATGAATTAGTTAATGAAATGAAGTATTTAATTTCATTCATGTCATTTAAATGAAAAAAATTAATACAAAAATAAATAACCCAGAACCTAAGATAACTGAAAACCATTACCTGTTGAACACAAGTAGCTCTAAAACTACATAACTAGGGGGGAAAACACCCTAAAGTAACAAAATATTTTACTCTGAAAGTTAACAGAATAATTAAAAAACTTCCAGTGAGTTTTTAGCATCCAAATAACTGTCCAAATAACCTCAAGACACCATGAGTGAATATTAGAAAAATCATGAAAATGAATAACCCGGACAATAATAATTGTAAGGATAAATAAAATGCAAGCTAACAGCTCTAAACTGACTTGGAAATGTATCTTAACTATAAATAACTGAAAAACTAATAACTCAAAATTTAAATAACCTTAAAGATGAAAGTATAAACAGATTACTTGAAAACTATAAAATTAAATAACTAACAAATTAAAATAAATGAAGATTAACTAAAAAGCAACAAAACAAACTACAAAGAACTGGAACAAATCAAAAAACCAGTAAGTCAGCATAAAGATCTCAGGAGTTGACTAACAACCCTCCCTCTCTGAGACAGACACTCCGGGAACAATTACACAAGCACCACATCAACACATTAACGTTCTCCCAGAGATTCCAGAAGAGCTCAGGGTTGTGCTCTATTGCCCCCAACGTTTGCAAAACAGGTTCTCAACCCAATCTCCACTGCCACCCCACAGGACGTTTGGCAGCGTCTGGAGGCAGTTTTGGATTGTCACAATATGGGTGTGTGGGCGGGGATCAGAGATGCTGCTAAACATTCTGCAATGCACAAGACAACCTTCCAAAGAAAGATTCTCGGTGCCTCGCCGCGCCTGGCCTTGGCCGCGAGAAAGAAACCCTGGGTGGAGTCGTTTGGTCCCGGCCAGCTAGTCCCGGCGGTAGCCTCGCACCCGCAGAGTCCAGCCGGCGCCCGGGCCTGGGAGGAAAGGATGGAGCAGCTCGGCAAGGTCCTTGGAGGCAGCCCTGTGCGTGCTCTGTCCAGCTCGCAGATCTGGAGGTTTCGAGGCCACTGGTTGGGGGCGGGCACGGCCGTCTGTGGCCACAGCCGCCTCTTCCGAAAGGAGGCATCCTGGCGGCTCAAGGGAGTCGAGCGTGTCAGTTCTCCGGGGCAGTGGTCTTCAGGCCTCCTTCCCTGGCCGTTGGCATTGCCTTTGCCTGGACACTAGCTGTCTCCCCTGCCGGCGGGAGCAACCCGGTGGACACCCCAGCGGTCTTGTCCGTTTTGTTTGTTGTCCTGAAATTCCAAGAAGAAGGTCAGAGAAGCAATGGCTAACAAATTTGCTTCCTTTTCTTTGCTGTCTCACACTCACGTGTCTCCGTCGTCCTCTTCTTTTTCTCCCGGGATGTTTTCTCTCACTTCCAGACCAGATTTGGAAGGGCAGGTTTCATAACTGTCATCTGACTGGAAAAGTCCCGAGAGCTGGAAGGGAGGGGGCAGAGGGGCACTCAGTGCAGGGGTGGCCAACCTGAATCAGGCCCACATGGTGGTTCCGCTGGCAGTTTGGAGTCCATGGGCTTCACCCCAACTCTCCCACCTGGCCCATTCAGTCTCTCAACAGGAGCGCCCTAGTTGTAACCAGAAATCAGTGCATTCACTGCTAAGGGGATGGTGACGGGGAGCATGCTGAGCTGGGAGGGTCTGAGGCAGTTTGCCACCCAGTGATCCGAGCCTCCTGGATTAGGCCAGGAAACATGAAAAGGGAGACAGGGGTTGGGGAGAGAAGAGGAGGCAGGAGGAGCAAGGAATGAGGGAGACTAGGAAAGGGGTAAGAAGGAAAATAACTTACACTCAGAGCACTGATCTCCTTCTCCATATCTTCTGTAACTTCACAGTCCTCAAAGGCTTCGCAGGAGCAGCCTTGGGAAAAGAAAAGGAGGAATGTGGTCACCGAGGGTAAGGGTGCCGGCTCAGTGCTCAGGCACCCACCCACCCATCTGGAGTGCCTCCTATCCCATAACTTCACCAGCCTCGAGGGAGTATCTGCAGCTTCCCCAGCCAGCTCTGCCTTCCTCCCCCCAGCTGTGACCCAGAAGACATGTCTGAGTGAGAACAGATGAGAGAGGAATAATTATGGGTCTGAGTTCCCTTGGCCTGTAACCTGCAGCAGACATTCCTGTGCTTTACCCCATTCCCTGAGTCAGGATCTCTGCCCCCCCCCCCCCACATAAGGCAGCTTGGGGACATATGCATTGAGATCGAGGGGTTAGGGTCCAGGTTAAGGGTCAGCTGAGGAAAAGAGTCACAGGACCTAAGAGCAGGGGACTTTCCATTGGGAAGAATTCAGGCCAGGCCCTGGAGAGAGGACAGGGCATTGGCAGGGAGGCCTCTAAACAGTGAGGCAGGAGGAAAGGGCACAGAAGGAGCTAGCATTTGGGAATTGGTATCATACAATTATCTCAGGAGGTAAATTTGGTTTCCCCAACCTGTGCCTAGGGTGTTCTGGAGACAGAGTAGGTCAGTGGGAGCCATGGGGTCAGTCCTTGCTGGCAGCCTCCAGAAACCCCACTGATGCTGGCAGCTCTCACATTCCCCCAAGGGACTGAGGCAAAGCCTGCTTCCATTCTTGATTCCAGGCTGTGGCGGGGTGAGATGGAAACTGAGGGATGGAGAGCTGAGGAGAAACTGGTTCTCAGAGGTGCCTCCCCCTCTGGTATGACTTGGGGGCATCCTTGGTAGCACCAAAGACTTCCACCAGGAGCACAGTGTAGGAGGAAGGAGGGTCTGGTTGAAAGACTATAATAAGAGAGGAAGGAAGAAGCCATGTTCTTGATCTCCCCCAGGCAGGTGGAAGGATTGTATCTCCAGGTCCTGTCCTCACGGCTGCAAGGTGCCAGGGACCAGGGAGCCACCCATAGGGAGACCTCTAATGACCCTGGAACACCCAGAGCCTGGGATGGGGGTTGGGGAGCAGGGCAAGAGGCAAAGACCCAAAGACCCAACAAATCCAAGCTACTCCTCAGGTAACTGACACCCGGCTCCAGGGGTGGAAGTAGAAGGACCTGGGAGCTGGTGGTTCCTTCTAGTCTCTGTGGACCTTGAGAGGCAGAGCAGCTGTAACGGGCACAGGGCTGGCACAGAGGACTGCTCACACATAGTCACGGGTTGGTGGCATAATTCCAGCGTTCAGTTAGGTCATTCCCTCCTCCAGGCAAGGTGTTGTCTGAGCCTGGAAACAGGCCCATTCTGTGAGCACTCTCAGCACCCACAGGCCACTTCCCAGCTGCTCACTATCAGCACCGATGGCCTCCTGGGTTTCTGGTGCCACAGGTGAAGATGCAGGATGTTTGGGGACCCCATAGGACCTCCATTTAGTTTAGAGCAGGGTTTTCTATACTCAGAGTACTGCGGGCAGATGTAAATTTTCCATCCCACACAGTACACACAATTACAAAATTAAAACAGGTTCACGTAGCAATACGCCCCTCATGCTGTGTATTGCTCAGCTATTCAGGCCTATTCTCTTCTCCTAGCCTAGCCTGGCCTATTCTGGGAGACAGAGGAGGGAAAGAGCTATGGGAGGTGATGGGATCACCCACAAATACCTCACAAGAAGGCCCTGTGAGATTCTTCTGAAACAGACTGTTGCTGCTCTGGCTGAGCCCAAGCAGCAAAGATAATACTCTATGCACCCAGCACCCACACGGCTCTTAGGAGAAACCCTGAATTCTTAGACTTGCAAACCTTGGAGAATCCCCTCATCAAAGCTCCTGGTTTTGTAGGGGGAAAAGGTGCAGCACATGGGCTGCTGTTTTACTCTATCCTTGTCATTTCTGTGTTTAAGCCCTTTCCCCAGGACACACTGGCTGTGGAGTATGAGGTGCTTAGAGACTAAGGCACTGTGTTTACTGTGAGACTTCAGTACACCGAATGTGGCAGCACTGTGGGGATCCCAGAATCTCAGGTCTGGCAGGTGATGGGCATGAGTGAAAGTTTGTAAAAAGTCCATGACTGTGCCCTTCACTCACAAGCTGTGTGATCTTGGATAAGTCACCAAACCTCTCTGAGCATCAACTTCCTTGTCTCTAAAATGGGGATGATAATATCTATTTGCAGTGTTGATATTAAGATTAGTAAAATATTTATACAGTAAAATGTCTGGTACATCACACATACTTCATAAATAGCATCTGCTGTGATTAATTTTAATACTAATTTAACCATCCTTCAGACAAAGTCTCAGAATAGCACTAGGCATCAATGTGTTGTTATTACTTACATTTGGGGGAGATTTGCTGGCCATTGCCTTCATCTTCACAAACATCTGGGGAAGGAAACAGATGATTAAGGTAATAAGAACTTTAAAAGGAAACACAGGCCGGGCATGGTGATGCATGCCTGGAGGTGGCAGCCCAAGAAGCCGCAGCTGGGGCCAGGGATTGTGGTTCAAGTCCCACTAGGGGCACGTAGTGAGACCTAGTTCCAAAAAAATATAGTTGGGCATGGTGGTGCACGCCTGTAATCCCAGCTACCTGGGAAGCTGAGGCTGGGATTGCTTGAGTCAGTGGTACTCCAGGCAACGTGAGCCTGCGGTTCCACGGGCAAAAATCGCGAGAGCTAGTCTCAAAACACACACACACACACACACACCAGAAAACCAAAGCAAATTCATAGGTGCTTAGCCTATATTCAATTTGATTACAACAAAATTCAAAGTAGAGTTGTTTTCTTGAAAAAATGTTAGATCGGTCAAAATCCTCTAGTATGTAGGGAAAGGAAACCCCAACTCTCAGGTACTCCCAGATCATGTATAAGCATAAAGTGTGTAGGTGAGAAGAGTGAAAAGGATAGGAAAGGTGGGTCATGAAAATCCATGCTATAAAGATGATTGTTTTCTCTTTTAGCACATACATGTATTTTAGCAGCTGTATAACCAAGATCACATAAACCTAAAGGGTTTAAGGAAGTTACTTTTAACACATGTTTAAATTTCTAAGTTTTCATTTTCTTATAAAAGTAAATAAAACCCGTTAACAAGTGAATGCATTTGCATTAGCAAATTTAAACTATCCTCACTAAAAGGTTTCTGATAAATCACAAACTTTGAATAGTCATGGCCTTTTCTTGATGTCCACTAGATGGCGCAAAAGAACTACAGTAAGTCCTGCTAGTTCAGCATCAATCTCATTACCCAAGATTTCAAATGGGCAAACTATTTTGCTTCAAGCTGGATTTTTCCCTATTCCTTACAATTATGCAAAACTTTTTAAGGACCATCTCTATCACATGAACAAGTACTTCATTTCCACTTAGTGTATGGGGATAGAAAGGTAGAGAGCTAGTAATATCTAGGTCCTGAGCTTTCCTTTTTCTCCTTAGACAACTAATATAGGAGACAATTTGCTAATGATAATATGTTAAAAGCAGTAAATGCACTATTCTAAATTCACTTAATGTCTGCATCAAGACACACTGTAGTACCTCCATTTGGTAAGACAAGAGTTGAAAAGAACTTAAGCAGAAAAATTTAAGTAATTCATGAAAAAAAATGGAGCTGAATTTGAGCAAGGGTCTGTGATCTCAGATCTTAAGCTCTTAGCTATGAAGCTATGCAGGTAACCAGGCTCCTGCTCTGCCTTTTAAGAGTGACCCCCTCATGTTCTGCCTAATCCATATTAGTAGAACACCAGGGATGTTCCCTGGTGGTGGCCATGGACTCCACATACCCTAATAGCGCATATTCTTTGGTGCATTTTCTGTTGCCAAATTCCCCATTAGCTTATTGGGCGGTCTGAGCTGGCTATCAGACTTTCAGAGATGTTGGGACCTTGAGTCAAAGAACTTCATGACTAAGAAACTCTTCAAATCAGCTGCCCTCAAAACCCTACAGATGGGTGGCTGGTATCAAGGAAAAGTTGATATGTCTACCAGTGGTAGTCACAGTCTTGTTCATTTTGTCAGAGATTAAATGAGAATATCTCAGTAGGACTAAAACATAAAGCCTCCTACACTCTATAACATGGTTTCATTTTTTTTAAATAAATGCATTTCTATAGACAAAAAAATCTGGGTTAAAATGTGGAATAGTTGGGCCAGGTGCGGTGGCATGTGCCTTTATTTTTTATTATAGAAATAATTTATATATATATATTTCACATCATTGTAATGCCCGGGGGATCACCTACCACCTCCCCTCCCTAACCACTCCAGCTGATTCCCCCTCCCCCAGTTGTGTACTTTCATTTGGTTGTCCATATATTAGTGGAACCATTTGGTTTTTGTCTTTTCCTTTTTGACTTGTTTCTGCTAATATAATTTCTTCTAAGTATATCCATGTGATCATAAAAATCATCAAATTTGTCATTTTTAATTGATGCATAATATTCCATTGTGTATATATACCACATCTTTTTCATCCAATCATCTGTCTTGGGGCATTTGGGTTGTTTCCAGGTCCTTGCAATTATAAATAGTGCTGCAGTAAACATCCGAGCACAGGTGTCCCTTTACACAAGCATTGAAGTCTCTTTTGGGTAGATTCCCAAGAGAGTAATTGCTGGGTCAAATGGTAGTTCCATTTTCATTAGTTTGAGGGTCCTCCATACTGCTTTCCATAGTGGCTGGACCAGTTTACATACTCACCAGAAGTGTAAAAGTGTTCCTTTCTCTCAACATCCACACCAGCACTTGGTTGTTGCCTGTTTTTTGGATGTGGACTATTCTTACTGATGATTTTGATTTGCATTTCCCTAATTGCTAGTGAGGTTGAGCAGTTTTTCATGTGCCTGTTGGCCATTTGGACTTCCTTTTTGGAGAAGTTGGATCTTCTCCCCATTTTTAAATGGGCTTTTTGCTTTGTTTTTGTTAAGGTGTGTGAGTTCTTTGTGTATCTTTGTTATCAGACCCTTATCACTTGTATGGAGAGCAAAAATTTTTTCCCACTTGGTTGGGATTCTTTTTGTTTTTGTGTTGTCTCTTTTGCTGTACAGAAGATTTTATTTTAATGTTGTCCCAGCTGTTTGTTTTCCTTCATTTTTTTGCCAGCTATAGATGTGTCCGGGAATGGATTTCTGAATTGTAAATCAAGAAGGGTTTTGCCCAGGTTTTCCTCTATGTATTTTATGGTTTCAGGTCTTACATTCAAGTCTTTTCTCCATTTTGTGTTGGATTTTGTACATGGTGTGAGGGAGGTATCTTAGTTCATTTTTTTGTATGTTTTGGTCCAGTTTTCCCATTTATTAAAGAGGCTATCCGTGTTTCAAGTTTCAGATGTACACCATTATGTATCCTTCAAAGACCAGGACCTTTCAAATCAAAGTCCAAACAATTTAGAATTCTCAAAGCTAGAATTCTCAAATCCAAGCTAGGTAAATGCTTTCAGCTTACCTTCTTTTTAAGCAATTGAACCAGAAATAGCATTCTCACCTATTTTGAGACTGTCCATCATTGAATTGCTTTGGTTTTTAGAAGAATTCCCCCATCCACCCATGCTCTACTGCTTCTGGCATGAGGAGTCCTGTGACTTCGTCCTCCGGCCAATAAACCCAGAGGCACAGAAAGCAGCTGCTACACTGGGGGAGGTAATTGATCCTGATCAGCATGAGGAGGTCAAGATACTAACAGAGGTGGAGGGGAATGTGACTGGGACTCAGATGATCTACTGGGATATCTCCCAGTTTTCCCATGCCCAGTTATAACTGTGCTGAGTCAAATGAAATGGGACTGAGTGCCTGACTTGCTTGCTTATCTTCTGGTACTATGAGCCCAAAATGATAGCCAAGCAGACTTAAGGCTGTTAAGGCTGAAAATTCCTTCTCTCAAGTACTGCCTTCTGCTGTAAAAGATAAAGGCTGAATTTCAGCAAGGAGGCCCTCTGACTCTCACACTGTACTTCAAAATTGGCAGTTAATAATGTCACTTTCTTCATTAGCAATAGCCTTCCAATCCCATGGCCCAGATTTACTCCAAACTTCTTAAATGCCAGGGACACTGCATCAGTTGTATACCTGTACCAGATACCAGGTCACCATGGGTGTAGATCTTGTCAAACAGCTCCCAGGGACCAGGGACCAAAAGGCCTCTATACTCCCCCTACTCAACATGCCACCCACCATCAGCAATGTGGCCTCATGGCCAAAGCCATCAGATGACCCAACACCAGAATTCCTTTATTTCTGTCTCCTAGTACTGTCTTAGATCAGAGTTCCCAGAAGCAGACTATGCAAGCAAGTTATGAAGAAAGGGCTTTCAGATGACAATTATAAGGCTCTAAGGGCAGAAGACAGGGCAGGAAAGAAGCCAAGTGTAGGTGTGGGTATGCTTCATGTCCAGCATGAAGCTAATCTCATGTGAATTCCTGGATCATGGATGGCCTAGCTGGCTGCCCCATCTGGAGACAGAAGAACTGACTTTTGTGTGCAGAAACAGTCAGCTATTGTGCTGGATGTGAGTCACTAGAGGGGACATAATCTCTCAGGTATTTTCTGGTTGACTGCCCCTGGGTGGCTGAGGCCAGTTCCCAGAAGGACACAACTATTAGCGATCAGCAGCTAACTTCATAGCAGCTGGAAAATGGGTGGCCCCTTCACAGGGGTCTGAGAGAGTTCAACAGCCCCAACTACACTGCTAGGTGTGTGGTGTCTTTGCAATTAAAAATTAAGAGGTTTGATTTTTTGAGAAGTTTTAGGTTTACAGAAAAATCAAGCAGAAAGTACAGAATCCCCATATCACCCTACTCTAGGTCCCCGCCCCCAGTTTCCAGTTACTAAATAACATCTTGCTTGAGTTGATACAGTTGTTAAAATTGGTGAGCCAATCTTGATATATTTTGATGGAACGAAGTCCATAGCTTAGAGTTTACTCTTCGTGTTCTGCCATCTATGGGCTTTAGCAGATGCCTGACATCATGCAATGCATCCACCATTCTAACAGTACACAGAATCATTTCACTGCCCTACTGTAAAAATCACAGTAGTCCACCTATTTCTTACTCTGTAATCCACCCATAATACCTGCTAACCTCTGGTCCTTTCACAGTATCTGTAGTTTTGCCTTTTCTAGAATGCCAGATAGCTGGAATCATATGGTTAATAGCCTTTTCAGACTGGCTTTCACACAGCAACATGCTGTTAAGATTCCTCCACATCTTTTTTGTGACTTGATAGCTCATTTCCTTTTATAGTTGAGTAATAGTCATTATTCAGAGTTGCATATTGTGCATCTCATCTGGGTAAATACAAAGGAGTATGACTGCTGGACCATATGACAAGACCATTTTTAGTTTTGTTTTTAAAAAAAAAAAGCTAAACTGCTCCCAAAGTGGCTGTACTACCATGCATTCCCATCAGCAATGAAAGAAAAAAATCTTATTGCTATCTATATTCTCACCAGCATTTGGTATCTTCAGTGCACTATATTACTTTTCACAACATGATTCTGATGTTTTTGAGATTTGCTCAATCTTCTGAAGAGCTACCTGATTTTGTTTGTTTTGTTTGTTTTTGTTGCCCATGCCTTGGGAACCACAGACTCAAGCGATCCCCAGCCTCAGCCTCCCAGGGCAGCTGGGATTACAGGCATATGCCCAGCTGTTTTTTGAGACTAGGTTTCTAGGTCTTGCTATGTTGCCCCCGGGCAGGTCTCCAACCGGACTCAAGAGATTCCTACTCTCATCCTGTGCTTGGTAGGCTGTGATTAAAGGCATGACTCCCTGTGCCCGGCCAAGCTACCTGATTTTTGTGAACCTATCTGGTCAAAAAAGTCATCAAACTCACATCTGTAGAATAGTTCCCCTGTTGTCTTTCCATGTCCTGCAACTAATTAGCTTTTCTTTTCTTTCTTTTTTTTTTTTGAGACTAGGTCTTGCTATGTTGCCCAGGGTAGTCCCAATCCAGGATCAGATATGAGTAATCCAGATCCCGGATCATATCTGGGATCCTGTGGACTTATGCGATTCCCTGCCTCAGCCTCCTATGTAACTGGGATTACAGGTGCGTGCCACCATGCCCACCTATTTTTTTGAGACTAGGTTCACTATAGTACCCGTGGACTCAAGTGATTCCTAGTCTTGGCCTCCTTTCTTTTTAATCCCTTGGCTGGGATTAAAGGTGTGAGCCACTGTGCTGGCCTTGGTTTGCTTTTTTGTATTGCAGGTGTGGTTATACATGCACAGATACACGCAGACACAAACATACCAGGATACAGTCTACAACCAAGCCTGGATTCTGATACTCTTAATTAAATGTCATCCATTCTTCTGTTCACCTTGCTCCTTTGGTTCTGATGACCTTACACTGGCAGGACAGAGACAGAGGTAGAAAAGGAAAACACCAAGTAATCTGCTTCCTTATGTGTCAAGTTAGAAATCTTTAACTATATAAATATAATTAGAAATCCATACGTCAATCTATTTGTGCTAATGTTGACTTTTAGTGCTCAGGCCAAGAACCTTTAAAAAATGTTTTTAAGGGTAATTTGGCACATGAAAAAAAGTTTACAACTAAAGAGGATAAAACATATTTTATGACTAGATGATAAGGCTCAATCAGTCTAATACAGCAGTTTCCTTATCTACAGGGAACAAATTTTAAGATTCCTAGTGGATGTCTGAAAGGGCAGACAGTACCAAACTCTGTATATGTTCTATAGATCCATACCTATAGTAGAGTTTAATTTATAAATTGTGCACAGAAGGAAAGTAGTAATAACTCTTAGACTCATAAAAATTATGTGAATATGATCTCCCTTACTCAAAATATCTACCTGTCCATAATACTTTCAGACAGCTAAATAAAACTACAGAAAATGAAAACATGGACTAAGCTACAGTAGTCTCTGGTAAACTGAAGAGTTACTAGCTAAATAAATAACATGTGATTGACAACAGCATTCTTAATACACATTAATAACTCATGTGTGGGGCCCTCACTGAAAGAGGAGTTCTGTGGTAGGGGGACTTTTCCCTTTCTTCACTTGAAGTTTTTCAAAACAGAAAGGAAGTCAGAATGTAACTTGATCAAAGGCTGTATTAGGGAATGGAGTTGATTATTTGAGCAATTAAAACATTAAAAAAATTTAAATATTAAAACTTTTTCATAAGCCTGAAGTTTCTCTGAAGTTTTCACAGGAAAATGAAACATAAGTTCTTGTTTTTCTAGAGATTCTTTTCTCTGCCACCTTCCATAAAGGGACAGGCTACATTATGAAAGAAATTTTAGGGACTATCTCTGATGAACCCTAACCAGCCAAGATTTTTATTACGCCTTACTTTTCCTGGTCTGTACTGAGAAGAAAATGGGTCATTTTCCAAATTCCAAATGAAAAATTATATAACACACATACACTGATTAAGAATCACTGTCTAATGAAATGACATGGTATTTATATTTGTTTCCAACACTAACCAACTAATTTCTTAATCATGTGATGCTCTTCCTGCTAATTTGCCATTTCATGTTCATTAGCCTTTGAGGGTCTTGAAATCTGATGAAGAAAAATACACTAGTTAGCCTTGTCTCAAAGTTTATGTGGATCATGATTGTGTAGGTATGTGCAGTGCCTTTTCTCCTTTGTGGCTGGTCAGAGATCCTTCCCAAATAAAGCATTTGCCCTCAAGTACCACCAAACTAATCCCAAACTAATCCCAAACTACAGTCTCAATGGCTAAATTTCCAAGACTCTAATGATGTGCCATGGTAAAGCATAAAGTAAAAGGTCCTTTGGAAAAGATTATATTTAACAGACAAACGAATAACAACAAAAACTGCACATTCAAATGCCCATAAACATATGATCAATTATGTCATTAAAATACAAAATATAAAAAATATCTCCACAGGTGTTTTTCTTTTTTTATTTCATACCCACTTCAGCCTACCAGAGGAATAACACACAGGGAGAGTGAAGCTGAAGTCTTGTGGGAAGCACCCGGATCAAGTGCTCCTTACTTTGTTCTGGAAGCTTTGGAAGAAGGTAAGTCCATAAATCCTGGATAGAACAAGAAATAAAGTGCCAACTTCCTGTCTTTATTCCAAAGCAGGGGCATCCTGGCAAGGCCTTTATCCTTAAGTGCCTTGAGAGGAAAGCTCTTCCAAGAAGTGTTTTTCACACTTCTCCCTGTAAAGCATCTATCCAGCATTTGAACTCTATGCTAATTAGAGCTTCACAAGGGAATAGCAGGAAATTGATTGTATACCTTTTTTCTCACTCACATAATTAAGGGAGGGCTGAAACTCAAGTGGTATCTTGTGCAGCTTCTAAGCAACTGGTATCACCCCACAGTTCTGTGCTCCATTTTTCCCTGGATCCTATCCACTGGGGACTTCCTTATTACTGTCACTCTTTCCTTATTTTCAACAGAGCATGCGTTACTGCCTGTACTGCCTGGGTGGTGTCTGGTCTAAAGATCAAGGAGCTGCTTTAACCTTCCTAGTGACCTTCAGTCTAAGATCTGGTCCTATTCTGTGGACATCAAGCTGAGGGACATTTGAGGGATAATCAGCAACTAATCATCTCAAATTTTCAAGTTGGAGAAGAAAGGAAAAGAAACCTCCTCTCTTTTCCAAACTATAGTTCCCTCTTTTGAAATGCCAACTATTATAGTAAGTCATTTGGGTTAGACTAGTTCAGCAAACAAACATTTGCTAAGCACTGAAGTTCCAAGATGAATAAGATCTACCCTGAGCTAAAGTCCTCTGTCCTCCAGTTTGGCAGAGTAGTTTGTTAGACTAATGATATTACTCAATGAGCTCTTTTGTTTGTTCACTAAACATTTACTGAGCAGTTATATGAGTGCCAGACCCCTATATGATATGAGCTCTGATGGAAGCTAAAACTAGTAAGACAACCTCTGTGTCTTAGAAGAATTCATGGTTGAGTGGGAAGAAAAATGTAAACTCATCATAAAGGTACACTATAGCATGTTAAATGCTGTGATGGAGTATTCCACAAGATTAGGGCTGCAGAGAAGATGAATGGAGACTCTCAACTGTCTACCAGATATATCCCTTACCCCTTTCCACCTCTATCATCTATTTTCGAGCCTGAGGTGCCTCCATTAGGATCAGGTCAAATGCGTCTACAAAAATGAAGCCAGTTCCTATAGCTGAGTTGAATCATAGTCAGAGGTTTATTTAACAAGTACTGATTGCTTACTGGATCCTGGCATCCTCTCTCACTTCTTTGCCTTGTGTGCTGGGTTCCCAGCATACCATTATTCTGGGTTCATCCCTCTTACTAAGCTAAGCATCACTAGACCTGAATTAAACATTTTTTCCTGAGTCCAAATTTCCATGGAGTCCAAATGACTCCATGAAGAGATATCCTGTTCCAGCACTGAGAATAGCCAAGTTTCAACCCCATTGCCTACACCCACATAAAAGTCCACTCCCCAACCTGACAACCGAGGGCTCTTTCCCCTCCATCAGTCTCTTCACCTCCTATTCTGCCCAGGAACCCCTTAAGAAAGCTCCATTTCATCATTGAACATGCTCACTTCCAGGCAGCTCAGAGACTATGAGGTTCCAGGGCCCTGCCCTGTAGCACCCCAACTGCACCAGTCACCCAGTTGCAGAGATGGGTGCAGCCTTGACTTCCGGCCCTGGGTCCGGCTCTCTGCCCTGACTGGGGTTTGTTCAAGCACCCCACCCTGTCAAACTGCCTGCCTCAGAGCCCTTCCTCAATGGGCAAATCTTTTCCTTGATCTCCCTAGGCCTCCATGTGACAGGTGACAGATAAAGAAATGGTCACAAACCACAGAGCCTGCCTCCCTCCCTGCCTACAGGATCCCAACTGGGGTTGCGCTCTCCTCTCCCTGCAGGAACCCTGCCAGACTCTGTAGCTCCCTCAGGGCACAAGGCTCCTTCTGCCTGGTCATGCCTACCTCCATTGACTACCCCAGTGTCCGTCTTATCACCTGGGGACCCAGGTCACTGGAGGCCTATATGCCTTGCCAGAGTACACATGATTATGCCCAGCAATCTCCAAGGATGAGGGTGGTGTAGGGCCGTGTAAGACTGGATGGGATGGTTTCCAGTCAGAGCTGTGTAAAGTGCTAGACGAAGTAAGATTCTGAGAGTCCAGGTTTTGGACTCACCTGCTGTCTCATGGCCATGTGTTTTGCTGGGAGCAGCTGAGGCCCTGCTCCTGCTCTTTGAGTGTGCCACATTCCCCCTGAGTTCCTCAAGCCCTGGTAGTTGGTACTACTCTCGATGACATTTCATCAGACCCTGCTTGGTGAGTCAGGCTGCAGAGACCTGGTTCTGCTGCCAAAAAAAAAAAAAAAAAAAAAGTGAAACTGTCTGCCAGCCTGCAGAAAGAAGAATCTGGGATCAGACTTCTGGGTCTGCTCTATAGATTAGTTTCTCTACATCTAAATTTCATGCTAGGGTCTGGTACTGCTTCTTATCTAGATTTTATATTCCTGCTACAACTTCAGGTGTCAGGACCTGAAGAGGACTTGAGAATTGTGATTCTGAATTGTTAATAACCAAAGAGATGCCATGTTCTCATAACAAATATATGTGATTTTTTTCAGGCAGGACAAGGTGATTCAGTTAAAAATCTAAAATCTAAATTTAGTTTGATACTAATATCACTTCTTACCAAACTGATGTATAAATTTTATAAATCCCAATCAAAATTTTATTAAACATTTTTATAGAAATTTACAAATTGAATCTAAAGTGCATGCAGATACAGAATAGTCTAAACAACTTTAAGAACAAAGAACAAAGTTGGAGAATTCAAATGATCTGATTTTAAGGCTTATTTTAAAGCTATGATAATCAAGATAGTAAGGTGCTGATGTCAAGATTATCAGTGGAACAGAACAGAGCCATTACACAAATAGATGCACTTTCATGAACAATTAGAGAAAGAATAGTCTTTTCAACAAATGGTAGTGAAGCAACTAGATATCAATATGCAAAAAACTGAACCTTGATGCACAATTCACATCATGTACCCAAAAAACCTAAAATAGATCAGGCACGTAAATGTAAAAGCTTGAACTTTTAAAACCTCTAGGAAAAATCTTTGAGATCTTAGAAATAGACTCCTAAGGCATAATGTTGATAGTATGACCCATAATTTTTTAAAAATTTATTTATATATAAATATATAAATTTCACATCATTGCAATCTCAGGGGTTCACCCTGCCCACCCTCCCCCCCATTTCCCCCCTGCCAGAAGTTGTGTGCTTCAGTTTGGTGCTTAGCTTATTTTGACTTTTCCTCGTGGCTTTTGTTTATTTTTTTCCTATATCCCATATATTAGTGAAACCATTTGGTTTTTGTCTTTTTCTTTTTGACTTGTTTCTGCTAATATAATTTCTTCTAAGTATATCCATGTGATCATAAAAATCATCAAATTTGTCATTTTTAATTGATGCATAATATTCCATTGTATATATACCACATCTTTTTCATCCAGTCATCTGTTTTGGGGCATTTAGGTTGCTTCCAAGTCCTTGCAATTATAAATAGTGCTGCAGTAAACATCTGAGCACACGTATCCCTTTGTATCCACATTGAGATCTCTTTTGGGTAGATTCCCAAGACAGCAATTGCTGGGTTAAATTTTCTAATTGTATTTTCATTAATTTGAGGGTCTTCCACACAGCTTTCCCTAGTGAAATTGGACTAGTTTACATTCCTACCAGCAGTGTAAAAGTGTTCCTTTCTCTCCACATCCTCACCAGCACTTGTTGTTGCCTATTCTTTGGATGTGGGCCATTCTTACTGGTGTAAGGTGGTATCTCATTATCGTTTTGATTTGCATTTCCCTTATTGCTAGTGACATTGAGAAATTTTTCATGTGCCTGTTGTCCATTTGTATCTCCTCTTTGGAAAAGTGTCTTTTTAATTCTTCTCCCCATTTTTTGATTGGGCTTCTTGTTTTGCTTTTGTTTAGCTGTGTTAGTTTCTTGTGTATCTTCGTTATTAAACCCTCATCACTCTTGTGGAGGGCAAAATGATCCATAACTTTTTAGTTGAATTTCATCAAAATTTAAACTTCTATTTTTCAAAAGTTACTTTTAAGAGAATGAAAAACAAATCCTACACTCAAAAGAAAATATTTACAAAGCACATATCTAATAAAGGACTTGCATATATTTTAAATTCTCAAAATTCAGAAATAGGAAAACAATGAGTGAAATATTTGAATACACTTCAACAAAGAAGTTACTTGGGTGACAAAGAAGTATATAGAAAGATGTTCAATCATTAGTCACTATGGAAAATTAAACTAAAGCTCTAAGATACACCTCATACCTTAGAAGACATAAAGTTTAAAAACAATAGCAACTGTTGATGAGGATATGAAGCATATACTTGGCAATATATGATGATAAAATACTTTGAAAAATAATGCAGCAATCTCTTAAAAAAGTTAAACAGATGGTTGCCATATGGTCAAACCATTATATTTTTAGGCATTTATTTACCCAAGAGTAATGAAAATATAGGTCTACGAGATTTATCCTTGAATGTTCATAGTAGCTGTACCTAAAATAGTTCCTCAAAGTAGAAACAAACAAAATGTTCATTCATAGCTAATGGATAAAGGAATTCGGGTATTTCTAAACACAACAATTAAAGAGGATGTACTACTGTTACACACAGCAACACGAATGGATTTCAAAATAATTATGAATGAGAGAACCTATATGCAAGAAAAAGTACCTACTGTCTGACTCTTTTATAGAATTCTAGATAAATAAAACGAATCTATGGTAACAATGATTACCTAGGGAGTAGTAGATGGTGAAGAAGGGGAGGAGGTAATACAAAGGAACAAAGAGAAGCTTTTAAGGGAGATAAATTTTTTTAATTATCTTGATTGTGACGGTGCTTTGTTTTTTTTTTTTGTTTGAGACTAGGTCTCGCTATTTTTGCCCGTGGAACCGCAGGCTCTCGTTGCCTGGGGTACCACAGACTCAAGGAATCCCCAGCCTCAGCTTCCCAGGTAGCTGGGATTACAGGCTCGTGCCACCACGCCCAGCTATTTTTTTGGGACTAGGTCTCGCTTCGGGCCCCAGGCGGGACTCGAACCGTGATCCCTAGCCCTGGCCACTTCATAGGCTGAAGCTTACAGGCACGGGCCACCGTGCCCGGCCTAATGGTGCTTTGTATTACCTAACGTGTATTTTACTTGCAATTTATTATGTCAATTATACCTCAATAAAAGTTTACTTTCTTACATCATTAATTTTTGGACAATATTTTATTTCTTCTCCCAGTGTATGTAGTCCCTGCAGTTCTTTCACCACCTCACAACTGTCTCTTGTACTCTCCCCTCCCCTGTTTTGAACCTCCTCTGTCCCCTTGGCCTGTTTTATAACTCAGACCCATGGTGAGTTTGCAAGCTTTGTCCTTTTTCTGACCCTTTGTTTGGTTTCCGTATAGTTTCTCTATTAGGGAAACCATCTGACATTTATTTCTCTTTTCAATCTGATTTATCTCTGTTTAGCATAATCCCTTCCAGCTTCACCCTGTTTCTGCAAATGGCATGAGTTTATCTTTTCTAATTGCTAAAAGTATTCCATTGTGTTCAAAAGCTATTTTATAAGTTATAGAACAAGGCCGCTGTACAGAAACTTTAATAGGGTAAAACACATATCCAAGGCATTGACTCTAGCTATCCTAATTTCACAATTCTGGAGGTAGAATCTAGAAATATGCACTTGTAACAAGTCTTTAAAATATTCAATTCGAATAACCAGGAAGGCAGAGCCAGGGTGGAGCTGTCACTGGCTGGCTGAGTGTTTGAGGTGTGCCTCTATATGCACCTGGAACCTTTGATAAAGACTGGAAATTACTGGGTATAGGGGTTTAAGGAAACTTTTGTTTAGCCATTAAGTGAACAAAGGTTATAGAAGCAAGTTATTGCTAAATCACCTTTGAGAAACACTGATCTAGAGGATAAAGACTTCTCAAACAATTTTTTGATTACTATGTTGTTTCAAACAATCTCCATGTTGATTAAAACAAGTAACTTTTTAAAAAAACTAGAGTTGTTACAACTTTCTGTTGCATGCCTTTGGAACACTGATATTCAACTGCCATAACATAGTTGGTATAATATCAACACCTCCAAAGCAAAAGTGAATCATCAGGGCCAGGCATGGTGGCGCATGCCTGTAAGTGGTAGCCTAGGAAGCCGTGGTGAGGACCAGAGATCATGGTTCAAGTGCCACTCAGGGCAACTTAGTGAGACCTAGTACCAAAAAAAAAAAAATAGCTGGGCGTGGTGGTGCACACCTGTAATCCCAGCTACCTGGGAAGCTGAGGCTGGGGATTGCTTGAGGCCGTGGTACCCCAGGCAATGTGAACCTGCAGTTCCACAGGCAAAAATTGTAAGATCTATTCTCAAAAAAAAAAAAAGTGAATCATCATTTCCCCCCACCTTACTGTTATACACTTTAAAATAAACTACATAATATCGTTACTGTTTCCTAGTAGAAGAAATCAACATGATCATGACACAAAACTTCTGTGGTGATTTTCCAGTCACCCTACCTCATCTTTTTTCACACCTATAAACCACATCCAACCCATATCCTCTTGACTAACTGATGAAAGAAGATGCAGAATGTGTGAAGTTGTTGCATTAACATCCAGTCTCTGAGGACAAAAAATTTTTTCCTTACCAAAAATGCAAACCATTGCCAATATAAGTGAGAAGAAAAAGCTTTTTTCCACAGAGATTAGTATTTAATCCTGGCAATATTACCTAAAGGAAATATTAGAACTCAATTGATGAAACTTGGTGGATGTCTTCCGACTGGTGAATCTCAGTATGAATAGTGTGACCTCTGTGGTATTTTCATTGCCCTATTCCATCTGCCCCCATTTTCTCTGTGGTAGTCTTGGATCCCAACAGGTTGTGATCACAGTGAACATTAGCAATTTGGCAGCTGTGGGACAGAATGAGGCTGGAGCTCCTTCAGAGTTTCACTCCTTGTCAATTGTCATTATTTGACCTGTCTGGGGGTTCTTTGAAATACCCTATTTGCAGAGCTGCCTTTAGTATAAGAGCTAATTTAGAACTGGCCCAGTTTTAAAACACTTTTCCCTGGGAGCATTTGTAGAAAATGACTGGAGGTGATTGTTTCACTTTTTGGCTACCTGGGCATTGGATAACAGCTAGGGTAAAAATAGGTTAATCAAAAAGTTTAAAAGGATAAGCTTGGGAATGAAATGTCCATACTGACCTTGAAAAGTTCCAAAATATACATGAGAAACTAGTAGGTCATGTGTACATATCGAGGACTATATGCCTACTCAGGAAAGATCTGGGCAGACCTTATGTTCTTACCTCAGATCAAAAAGGAAATTGTTATCTGTCTAACTACGTGTTGTTTTCTATCTTGATAGGAGTGTAAGTCTAGTTGTCCAGTCCTTTCCTATAGCTTTCCTGCCAACTTATGACTCTCCCAGGACTTGAGTGTGGAGTAAAGACAGACAAAAAAGTGGAGCCCTTTCACCCCATTAGAAACATCACACCAGATATTACAATAATTCCTGGTGCTTGAAGTTATTTGTTCTTGTTTTGCTTCCTGGTTTTCTTCTTTTAAAATTAAATTTATTTCATTACATTGCTGGTCATTTTTGGACAATATTTGCTTTCTGCCCTCATAGTTTTTGCACCACCACAGCACCCATGCTTCATTTCCACAGTCCCTTGTATTCCTTCTGCCCCTCTTGAAACCCCTCTCCCACTCCCTCTTCTGCTGTATGCCAGTTTGAAAATCTGATCTGGTTTTCTGAATTTCTGATTTTTGAAGGGTGTTAAGCAACATCCTGCAAGAGCTTCTTTCTGCTTAATTGCTAGAGTTGGCTTCAGTGGCCTGCAGTCAAAGAAATCCTGGCTGGACACACCTTTGGTCAGCAACTTTGCTCTTAGTCTTAGTTTCTGCATTTCTAAAGTCATGAAAATAATGTCTATCTGACAGTGTATGGATGAAATGAGGCAGCAGAGCACAGAGCTTGCATATGTGTGGCCCATGGGGACAGGTAGCAAGTGGCCGTCAGTGTCACGATCAATGAGTGCTCTTACTCCAAGAGAACTAAAACACAGTTCACACAGGAGTATGCCCACAAGTTTCTAGAGTTGCATCACTCACATATCCCAAAGTGGAAGCCACCAAATAAATACCTATCAACTGGTGAATGGATTGACAAATATGGTGAATCCACACAAGGGATTGTCACTCAGCCCTGAACAGGAATGGAACATGGATACATGCTACTATTCATGTGAACACTGAGCAAATTATTTTGAGTTAGACAGGTATCACATTTTCTATGATTCCATTCATATTAATGTTCAGAATAAAAGTCTCCATATAGAAAAAAAGTAGATTAAAAGGAGCTAGGAGCTGGAGGTGGAGATAAGGATTGCTCACTTTTGGGTACAGGGATTTCTATTGGGGGAGGGTGATGAAAATGCTTTGAAATGAGTAGAGATGTATTAGTGATGACTGCATGACCTTGTGAGTAGACCAAGCTGACTGAAATAAATGCTTTTAGAGAATATATTTTATGGCATGTTCATTATATTTCAACTTTAAAAAATAGTAAAGCTTCCGGAAGTAGTATTGATCATTTAACTCTCCTTTAATATTTCCTTGGAAGACTTTAGGATTTAGTTTTGAGTAAACTGACCTTAGTACTTAACTATGTAGGTAGGGGAAGATACACCTTAAAAGGAAACTCTCATACCCCACCAGAAAACACCCATGCAATCTAAAGCAAGAAGGTGTCTCTAGGTATTATGAAATTGTACCCACAGTTATTTTCCTGGCAAACTATTTTTTTAGTAATATCCTCAATATGCACACTCACCACAAAGCTGGAGGCAGTATAACTCTCCAGGATAAAAACAGTAGAGGAAATCCTACCTTTAATATTGCTTTGTTGTTCCTGCAATAATTTACTTATTGTTGAGAACCAACAATCTCTGATTTCTTTTGAAGCTGCCTGCAATTACAAATAAGAAAACACTATGAGTTTCAGGTTCTTTATAGAATTGATTGCACAAGACTTTACTTATCTGTGTAAACATTAGAAAAATGAGATAGAAAACACTTCTCAAATTTGGGAACAAGGCAGAGAAAGAGTTGTGTATACCTGTGGGGAAAGTTTTACCTGAAGGATGTATTTCTCAAGTCCATTATGGTTGGCAATTTCAAACTTTTTGCTGCTGCCTTTTCCAAGTTGGCGAATTGAAAGTGTAATCAACTATTGTAAACAAACAAACAAACAAACAAAAAACAAACAAAAAAACTTTTGTAAAAAAACAATTTTTTTTGGCAGCTCCAGAGGCATCTATTAGCATGTGATACTTATAAGAACAACATTTTCTATACTTCTATTTTGTTTTGAAAATTACCTACTATCCACTCTAATCTTTTTACCTTTGATAGCTGTCTTCTCTTATCCTGCTTTCAAACATTTGCTGTCCTTTGGCAATGGCCCCAAGAAGGTAAGACACACCCTAGGACAACTTCATCTGTCTTGTTTCAGAGGCCAAGACATTATATCTTTCCAATTTGGGTTGTAGACTCAAGTTTTAAGTTAAGAGATCTTCTATCATTTTACACCTCAGTACTCAAATCTCCATAATAATAACTGAACTGCCATCCATTAAGAAAAATACATAACAAATACCATTACCAATAAATTTACATCTTGAAGTCACGAGAGTGTTCCTAGTTGTGAAAAGTTTCCTGTAAGGCCAAAGACAATGCTTAGGATGAATAGAGATTCCTGATACCTCCTCCTCCCATCAGGAAGCTGCCTCCATTTGTATGCAGAGATGTCTGACTGAGAAGGGCTAATGGAAGATGAAACCCAATCCATCCTCTAATCACCAAGTCCTTCCCTTCTCTGCCTGGAGGAAAAAGGTACTTTTCCTAATGTTTGCCCAGAGTCTGTTTTAAGGTTCCTTTCGTTACCTAGCATGAAGCACCTCTGTACCAGCCCCAACTGTCTAGTGAGGTACTGTAATTCCTGACTCTGGAGTCAGACAAACCTGGGTATAGATTCTAGTTGTATTGTGTAGCATTTGGCAAGTTAAGGTCACCTCTCTAAGCTTCACACTTTCTTCATCTGTATAGACATCAAGATCTTGACCACAAGAATGAAACTGATTCCCTTTACCTTCAGAGACTTCTTAAAACCATGATGAGGAGTAAGGCCCTGGTCAGTGGCATCCATTCGCATCTTACAGAACACTATTTCCTTCTCAAACAGGTAGATTTGCCTCTGGCTGGGCTTAAATCGAATAAAATCCTTCATCTTGTAACGATCCTTGTGAACTGTCCAGATGTTGAAGGAGTCGCACAATAACAGCTTGTCCAGTCTGCTAAGGTCACCCTTTGGAAACACAGGTGCATACAAAGAGACACCATTGAATATCTGAACAGGGAAAGAACTCTTCACGGTCTATTCCCAATCTATAAAACATATTTATTTGAGGTTTTTAGTCTTAAAAGTTCCACTCAGGCTAATCTGTTAATAAATCAAATTTATGCTTTTGGAAACCTTAGTGAACAAGGCACCATTTAGTCACTTAAGCAAATAGTTTGATGTATAAGGTAACAAACAACACAAAGCATGCTGGGAATACTGGAGCTAAAGATATTGGGACTCAAATATTTTTGTTTTGTAGTTACTTTCAGCTAGCAGTATTCCATTTCTTCTTATTTTTTGCTTGATTCATGGCAATCTACTTTAAAATGGACAAGAAATTATTTCATTATGTTCAAAGAGAACAAACTGTGCATCATTATGAAGTTATGATGATCCATCTGAACCATCTGCATCCAAACACCTGCTTCAAAGATAGCAGAACCTGAGAACTAAGACTTGTTCTGCAAGGAGAAAGTTTAATATGACCTAAACTTCATAACATTGTGATGGGAAAAGTGATTATATTCAACTCTGCTTTCTTTCAGAGTGAATGGAAAAGACCAAGCCTGAATAACAAGTTTGTTGTAGTTTATTTGGCTCAAAGGGCATACACTTTGATGCCTTTCCCATCAACCAACAAGCCCACCTTTCTCATGCATCAAGTCAAAGCCCAAATTATTGACCATACTTTCTCTGGACTCTCCACAAGGGGTAGCAGAGAGGAGTCAGGCCCTGACCCCAGTTGCCCTGTATGATAAAGATGTGCAAATAGCATGCCCTGAAGAGAGCAGAGGGATAGGCAGTAAGTAACCGAAATTGTAGGAGTAAGATGTTAGGAAAGGACAGATGGTGGAACAAATGACAAGGAAGTGGAGCAATGAAGAAGGCAAGCCACTGAAAAGCATATGGAAGAGGAAAATACACGGAAGAAGGAGACAAACCAGCCACTGGGGGAGAAGACAGAGGATAGTAAACCTGTAGATGTAACCGTCACCCAGATAAAACTCCAAGCATAAGACCCTAGAATTACTGTGAATGATGAAATTGTCCAGATCATACATGCATTCTGCCATGATTTGGATTCATCTCCAGGGTTTCTGGTCAGTTTTTTCCAGTAATCTCGCTGTCACCAGGGATCATGAAAAGGAATCACTGGGTCTTCAGACCCACAAAATCACATGGACTGTGTGCCTTCTAGGTCATCTTATAGACTTTCTCAGGTCTAAGCTGGTGATGGGACTGGATATCTAGATGTTCAACGTCCATCTCCTAGGGGTGAGGGGACCTGTACTGCGCAATGCTGATGAACGGCAGGTGCACATGTTACCACCAGCTGAGAGGCACCTGCGTGAAGACTATTCCATCTCCAAAGGGAAACCAGCAATGGGTTTCCTCTGAGCAGGAGCCCTGCTCATATGTATCCATTCTTTCCAATCAATCTGTAGTCTGCCTTAAATTAGAGACTATGTGCACAACCTCTTGTAGATACTTGTACCATGGAAAGTATTTATTCACTTCTTGGCATTTAATGAGTAGTGTATAATTGTGTATGTGTGTGACATGAAGTCAAATGCTTGACACTGTGAAGGAGCTAACTGATGTCCCACGTACTGGGTTAAATAGTATCTTCCAAAAATCTCATGTCCGTCTGTAAGCTCAAAATACGAACATGTTTGAAAATAAGGTCTTTTCAAGTAGAATTAATTAGATCAAACTGGATTAGAGTGGGCTTAACCCAAAACTGGTATCCATGTAAGAAAACTGAGACACATAAAGAGAAAACAATCATGTGAAGATAAGTAAGATTGGAGTGACATAGCTTAAGTCAAGGAATGCCAGCAACCACAGAAGAAAAGCAAGAAAGAATTTTTCCTAGAGCATCCAGAGGGTGTGTGGTCCTGCCAACACCTTGATTTTGGATTTCTACTCCTGGAGATCCAGGAGTAGAAATCCTGGATGGCTTTCTTTCAATATGAAAGAATGAAAGCCATCTAGTTTGTGGTGTTTTGTTATGAACGCTCTAAAAATATGCCCCCAATCACTTTATCGCCAGTGCTATAATAGTGTAGCATCACTTTGCTATGTTGAAGAATCTGATGAATGTGAGTCCAGAGATACAACATAGCGGCTGCCACCAATCAAATAAACAAGAGAAAAGTCAGCCTTATCCATCTGGGTAATGTTACCATTTTTATGTGCAATACATTTTGTAGGTAAGAACTCTGATACAAGAATTTCAGTTGTGATCAGTCAAATGGAGATCTGGCTGATAGAGTAGATTGAGAGAAACTAGTCTCCAGGAAGAGACTTCTTTTGGGTGCTCAGGTTTTCATTTCTGACAGTAATAACCATATACTATTCTGCACATAAAAGCAGGAAGCATCTGGGTAAATTAAGCAGCACAAAGTCTGGTCCAGAAATAAAGAGCAGAAGTTGTGGGACATAGGAGCCCATGATTACAATCACCAGAAGTGAAGTTGTTCCTTCCTTTCCAACCTAATCATGTACGAAATAAGTCAAGGCCAGACTCTTTCTTCAGCCAGGCATATTGCTAGTGTCATAATTCTGATTTAATCTTCATTTATTCCTTATTGATTTTTTCACTATTTCACAACCATAGTTGTCCTGAGGATAGGAAAATACAGAGGGAAATTCTCTTGTGTCATTAAGATTATTTAGCAGCCTTTTTTTTTTTCCTGGGTAGTTTACAGTGAGGAAAATGAGGACTTAAATAGAGATTAAAATGTCTGGCACTAGGCTATAATAAATATGCAGTAAAACACTTCTTTATTGAATTATACCAATTTGTTATAGAAAATAAAACTGTTTCAATCAACTTTACTATTCAACTTTGGAACGTGTTCTTGGTAAGTCAGGATATAAAAGGACATTAAACATGTCCCTATTTTATATACTGGATTAAATAGAGGGTCAAATTATGTGTGTGTGAAAATGGAAGGAGGTAAATGATGTATCAGTGTTTAGCAAAACAAGCTTTCTTGGAAAAAATTTTTATGAACTTGGTGGAGGTCTGCAGGTGCCTTGGTAAGTGTGGTATGGTCACATGCATCTGAATCTCTATTCCTAAGTCATATACAGCTTCAGAAACTAATGTGAACTTAGTATAAATCAATAATTTTTAAGCACCCACAAGTAAATTATAGCAAAAACTAATTGCATGTAGGCAACAGAGAAAAATCGTAGATGTTAGAAGGGAATTGTTTTCTAGGTGTTTTAATTATTAATTCCTCCACTCAAGTTTAATTACTTTCCTTTTAAAAACCAGATTAGTATTGTATGGGAAGTAGAAAAACTAAGAATTTAAATTTGTATTTGTCCATTTGAGAACTATTTCATAAGCTGAGGCAAAGAATCTCAGAATCATTAGAGAGATCTGAGTTAGTAGCAAATGAATTATTACTGAACTCTAAAAGGGAATCAGATTGTGTTGAGAGGGAGGCCCTAATATGGAGAGCAAAAAGATTTAACAAATACTACAGGCTGACACCCATGTTATCTTGGAGAAGTTGACCTGTCTTTCCATAGAAGTATTCCTGAATCAGAAAGTTGAAGATTTCAATGACTGCTTCTTCATAACTCACTAGGATTACAAAAGACTCTCTGAATAAATTAATTAATATACTAAGTGCAAATAAAACTAGTTATATCTTAGTGAAAAAAGAAACCATATAGTATGTATCAAAGGTGCAATTCTTAGGACACTTGGAGGGAGGAGTTCTTTGCATTTGGTGAAAAGTCTCTAAAATTCTATAAACTGGTTTCCTTATTTGCCTGCAAGCTGGCTTGGAATAAAATGAGTATAGATTGCTGTTTACTCATGTTTTAATTCTTACTCCTGTGAGAAATAGAAAATAGCATAGTGTTCTACCCTCTGTATGTTTTCAGGTCATTCATTTGATTCTGGGAAATGGATATACTCAGAGTAGCTGACATGTGTTCCAAGATAAAAGGAAAAGAACAGGAAGATGTCCCAAAATGATTAAATGAATTAGTCCCTTGACTTTCCTCTGTTGAAGAAGGAAAAAATTATTACCAAGAAAATGATCCTGTCTCGCACAGAGCCTGTGGCTCCTGAGTTCCCTCCTGAATCATGCATCAGTAGTAAGCAGAGAGCACTCCAGAGTCCCAGGGGATGGTAACAGCATCCCTACCCAGAACATGGCAACTCTTATGTGGCTCTTTCCCAGATGCTGACCAGAGAAAATATCAAGAAGGAGGGAAGTAAAAAGATCACAGTTTTGTATCCTGAATTAATATGCATGGTTTGATTTATTACAAGGAAAAAAAACAAAGATCCCTTCATCTGTCCAAATCTCAACAAAATTGTTAAAGCCAGATAAAAGGGGGAAGAAAAGAGAGAAGGAAAGTGTCTGAAATGAAATTTTCAGAATGTCTGATCCTTATGTGGTAGGCAGAATAATAGATTCTCAAAGATGTCTGAGCCCTGAGCCCTGGAATCTGAGAATAAATCTCGTACATGACAAAGGTTACTGATGGAATAAAGGTTGCTAATCAGCAGACCTCAGGATAGGGAGATCTTCACAGTTCATCTGTGTGGGCATAATGTATTCTCAAAGGTTCTGAAAAGTGGAAAACAAGCAGAAGATAAGGTCAGAGTCAGACTTTGATTTGAGAAAAATTCAATCCACTTGGATTTTTGCTAGTTTTGAAAATGAAGGCAGAGCTCATGAACCAAGGGAGATGGGTGGGCAACTTTTTTAAGATGAAAAAGATAATAGAAGGAATCTGTCCTTGAGAAAGGAAGCAACAGCTGGATTTTAGCCCATGCTGTAATTCTGTTCCATTGGATCTTTTAAATAATTACTATTATTTAATATAATTATTATTATATAATATAATTATTATTATTTCATGTTGTGACATGACAGAAGAATAGTAAATCTGAGGCAAAGTGTAGGATATGTCATAGGGAAAAATAGCTGAATTTTGATTATGTCTTGTCCCAAGGAAATCTTACACTTGAAGGGAATTTCTGGTACTGACCTGCTTGGCATTAAGTCTAATGCTGGAGTAGAGATGTCTAAACCTCCCATACTGCATCTTTTGGTAATTTTCTTCAACTATTTCAATGAAGGGTTATACAATATATGCTAGTTGAACCTCATCTAGGATCTATAAGTTGGAGTTAGACTTACACTTAGGCTCCATATTGAAAGTAATTTTCACAGAGAAAATCTGAGTCAAGAAAGAAAACCTTTAAGCCCTTAATATTGCCAGCAGCCAGAAAATAAATGAGACCTTTCACACTCTTCCTTGCCATATGTATTTTGACCCGAGTTTCTGGTTTTTCCAGTGCAGATATCCCAATTTCAGAATCCTGAGGAACCCAACCCACGATTCCTGAAAATGCCAAGGGGGTCCTTGGAATCTGGTAGCACTGGTTTGTTGACTGATTTAGGTGATTTTCCCCAGAGTCAAATTCCTTTAACTTAGATCACTTCTTTAACTTTGCCTTTTGTGCGAATGTTCCAAGGCTTGTTGTAGAACATACCGGACATCCCCTGACCACTGCCGGGTCCACAGCCAACTCACAGGATTTTATCAGATCCTCCATCATGGCTAGGGCTTGCTGTAGTTCAGCTGAGACCACCAAATCCTTGGTCCTCTTTTGCCCATCCTGTAGAAACCAAACATCTTGTTGAATATCAAAAGGTTAACCATCTACCAAGTGATCAGGAATCAGCAGGAAGTGTCTGAAAAGATGGGTACATGATCTGTTTCCTCACCCTCAAAGTACAGTGGCTAAAGATATTCTCTGCTTTCAGTATATGATATATACAAAAACAAACTCACCCACCTGCACATTGTGTTAATCAATGTAAAAGTCTTATTTACATCAAGTTATTTAATATTTATCCTGAATTAATTAAATTATACTTAAAACCACCCAGAGAAGGATATTTGCAAAAAAAACAAATTATAGAAGCAAAGAATGGGCTGTCTTGTAGAGGATTACTAATGATCTCATGTTAAATTTGCATTTGAATCTCCCTCAGTTCTGCCCCTCTTCCTTCCTAGTCCCACCTTCTCCATATTTTATCACTGCTGCAATGCCAAAGAGGGAAGTCAATGTTGCCTGTACCACCCAAGCATAAAGACAGCATTAGGTGGGAAAGTGGTAACTGATTATTCTACTGCTAGTTCTAATTATTAACACTGTATGGGGATGATTGTTTCCACTTGAAAGGTTTTTGCTTAAGGTTTTGGTATTTTATTCCCCTGCTATACATAGCATATTTATGTGTTATCTGGTAAATGCAAGCAAAAGGGTTTTGGTTTCTCCTATTTTTTTTTAACACAACAATCTCTACAACAAAGAACAGATAGATCTTAGCCACCTGTTATCATTATTTTTGTCTTCTATAACATGATGTAAGCAAAGGGTTTTCCATTAAAAAAAAATATCTCTACCAAGGCAGCAGAAAGATAAGTATCTTTGGATCAGAGATATGAGACAGGGCTGATGAGAGAGGCAGATCAACCTGCCTCTAGTGAACAGTTACATTTTTACCTTTTTACTCATAAGAAATATCAATATAGAAGAGAATTTATTGCTTTCACCAGGATCTAGAAGATATCTATAAATTCAAATACCATGCTCTTTACCCAACACTTAAAAATTCAGCTTCTTGTTAAAGACTCAACTGCTCTTATTTCCTCTTCTTCCCATTAACTCTCCTCCCACAAACATATCAGATGACTAATTTCACATTGGATGATATAGGTAGGGCTCTAAAAAATCCTTAAAATCATTAACTTCTCTAAAAGGCTAGCACCCCTTGTTCTGAGATACAGAATTATTACCTGTGCTTTGAGCCACTTCTAATTTAAAGGGTAGCCACTGCGCATTTTGAGCTAGGAGAACATGTAAACGATTATTTCTTGAGACTCACATCTTATATGTTTCTCTCTTTTTTTTAAAGTTCCTTAGGAAACTTTAAAGAAATTCCACTGCTAAGTCACAAACTTCTTACTAATCTGGTGTTTTCACCATTTCCTTCAAGGAAATTCTCTTAAAATTCACTCACACACACATGTACACACACACATGTACACACACACACACATGCATGGAGGGGAATAGGGCACAATGTACACACATTAGATTCACCATAAAGTACAAAGAAGTATATATAAAACATTTGTAAGCCCACCATGGAGGAAAACCACAGTAGAGATTTTATCATCTTTACATTCAGTCTTATATGTACGCATTTTATATAGTCACTAAATTTTATGTTCTAATTAAAACACATCACCATTTATCTTGCTACAAATCCTCACTTCAAAATTGTTCTAATTTTTTGGTCTCTTTTTCTGACTATGAATTACAGGAGAGTTACTATTTTAGAAAACTTAGATAGTAAAGATCATAAACAAGGAAAACAAAATCATGGTGAATTCTCCCACCCATAGACAAACATCATTAATAGTTGTCCACAGCATTTAATATCCAGTACCTTAATTGAATCTCCTTCAAGGTTGGTTGGGTCTACCTCCAAATCCTCAGGAGACTCAAAATCCAGCAGACCCTGCATTAAAAAGCATTATTGAAAATAAAATAAGTAGAATGCCAACTATATGTGTGCAAACAATCTCTAGCCACTGCTAAATTAATAGGATATGTATGTGAACCTGCCTGTCACACAAAAGGAAAGAATGAATGCTATATCCAGCGGAGAGTTCTTTTTGCTCACAAAATCATATTAGACACACTACTAGAGCCTGCTCTACTTCACTCAACAACAAACATATCATGAACATTGTCCTGTGACATGATATCATTTAAAAATAAGGTTTTTGACTTTGGTAGAGTGTTGCCACAGGTAAATGATAGGTAAATCACAATCAATTAATATTTATACTGTTAAACATTGAGGGTCAACAACTTTATACAATAATCATCATCACCTTTGCGCTTTTCTTAAGAGTAAACTCCTAGAAGAATTGTCAGTGTTTGGAGTTTGTATGTGTATGTCCAAGCTCTTTAATAAAGGTGTATATTCCCACCAGTCATATATGAAAGTTTATCTCACCAGCTCCTAGCTTTTGTATTATCTTTTAGCCAAAAAGGAAAAAATTCCCAATTGAATCAGTAGAGTAATCCTACCTCACTGTTGTTGTAATTTGAAGTTTTCAGTTAAGTAATGAAAGAGAACTTCTGAAAAAATGTTCTATGAGCATTTATTCTTTCATTAACCATCTAGTGCTTTGTTCATCATTTCATTATTAATTCCAACTTTACTGAGGTATATCTGATAGAAAAACTGTTACCAATTCAAAATATACATCTTAGTAATTTTATGTATATATATATATTATATATGTACATATATACCCACTGTGTTTTGCTCTAGATCCTCAGACTTTATTCATCTTAAAACTGAATGTACTCTTTACCAATCTCTTCCTATTCATTTTTATTTTTTTAATTTTTAATTTTATTTCTAAGTGCTTATAAATTCTTACATAAGTAAATAAGGTAAATGGTTACTGGCATGCCTTCCCTCCTCCATTCATTCTTTTAAAAAAGCAGCAGTTTATTTAATCTTTTAAGAAGATGAATATATTGTTCCTAAGAAATGAGTTGGGTTACTGAGGAAAGCAGCATGAGCACACACTTGAGAACATTCTTCTTGAAAGCAACACTTAGAACAAACAAATCATGTACTATTAAAAAAAAATAATGCACAGAGCTGGGCACGATGGCGCATGCCTGTAAGCGGCAGACTAGGAAGCCATGGTGGGGGCCGGGAATCATGGTTCGAATCCCACCAGGGGCAACATAGTGAGACCTAGTTCCAAAAAATAGCTGGGCGTGGTGGCGCACGCCTGTAATCCCTGCTACCTGGGAAGCTGAGTCTGGGGATTGCTTGAGTCTGCGGTGCCCGGGCAACATGAGCCTGATGTTCCACGGGCAAAAATAGTGACACCTAGTCTCAAAAAAAAAAAAAATTGCACAGACTAATCTTAATCAAACTTGACAAGAAAAAGCCTCTACATTAAATTTAATTGTTTCTATAAATCACTTACCTATTTGACAGAAATCATGAGCTAAATGAAAGTGAATTCCCGTTGTCCTCAAATGTACCAATTCCTAACGTATGCTGAACGAGCAGTATATTGATATTGTATAATCAACTTTCTATGAATCATTAGGCATATGTACTTGAAAAACTGTGAATCTGTTAATTTCATAGATACCAACTCTTTATGGGATTAATTTTCATGAACTCATTATTAGGCATGCTGACCACTTGTCACATATCTTGCTAACATAATATTTTCTCCAATTTTCCATGTATCTCTGTTTTTAAGCTATTATTCCATTCTTTTTACTTAGAAACACTTTACCACACCAGAATCCCAGTATCTTCTCTAAGGCATGGGGTAACATCCTCTTGGGTCTCGGTTTTCATTGACCCAGCATCCAAAGAAGCAGGTGACAGGGCCTGTTAAATGAGCTCTGTCCACAGACATTGAGAACCTACAGAATTTCCTTTCTCCCCAGGTACCAGTGCTTTAATCTTATTCTGGACACACAGTAAGCACACTTATGGAGAAACTGGTCCGCCTAGAGTAACCTCCCACGGTTTTGCACAGACTCCAAGGAATAGTTTACAGTCATTGTCTTCTCAGTGAAATGAAGCTAACAAGAATCGTCTAAGGTTTTTTTAACACTTAACTTAATGAAAGCATCCCATGAAACTACCTCACAGATGAGGGGCCTGAGGCAGAGAGTGGCTAAGTGATTCAGCTGATTGCACAGAGCCTGGAAGCAGCGGAGTGAGGATCCATGGACCCACTCTTGAGAAATCTAATGCTCAAGTCTTCTTTCTAAGCATGGTGCCTAAGGCACTCAGCGTGTGGTACAGACTTAGCTTTTGTGTCCTTTTCGCTTCTCTGAGGAAAACCCAAGCTCTTCAGCACCTAATGCAGCCTGGCGGAGGGAGCAAAGACCAACACTTAGGTGCTGCACGGTCCTCACTGGGTGGAGGGGTTGGACTTCTAAAACTCCGGTGACAGCACAGATGGGATGACCAGAGATCTAGGAGGCTGGCATCCGAAGATGCTCACAGGAGCCACTCACAGAGGGAGCAGTATGTTATCATCCTCATTCACACATTGGTGTATAAATGTGTGTATAAAACCCAGCAGTACAATTCCGGAAGCGTCCTGCGGGTCAACTCTGAGGGAGATCATTTTGCGTGTGCACTGCTCACCTCTCCTTACAACAATCTGATGAAACAGGCTCAACTATCTTCATTTTATATAAAAGAAAGACAGGTCTGGGGAGTCCAGTAATCACGCAACTGCTGCAGCAGAACTAGCCCAGCTGAGACCATTACTGCTAATGTGAAACTAAAGGGAGAACTTCCTGAGGGCAGAAGTTGGGTAATGTGCTTCACCTCCTGAGCCTCTCTTTCTTCACACTCCAGAGCATTCCTGGTCTGTCTGACTGAGGAGATCAAAGGAACACTTATGGGAAGTTACCTAGTAAAGAGCAGGGGCTTGTTTTTCTTTCATTCTGCTTCTATTAAGAGTAGTTGCTGGGCAAGAACTACCTATAAAGGTTCTTTCAGAATAGAACTTTCAGTGACCCAAACCTTCTCTTAACTCACGTGGGAAAGCAGACTTGACAGAGCCTCCTGCACTCTGTGGGTGTCGGGGATTGTTGTTTTATGTTTTATAGCTGTGCTGGGGGGGGGAGAGAAAGGGAGAGAGAGAGAGAACTAACTAGTGATTCCACAGAAAATGTTTCAAACATCAATTAGATCTTAGATCTAATTGTGAAGGTAGATGTTGCAAAAGAAGACAAGACTCCAGATTTGCCTTCTCCCTTCCATTATTTCAGTACATACAAAATAACCACTTTAGGGTAAATCATACCTTTTTTTCTGATGTTCTTGCCTCATCTGTGAAATGGAGCAGATGAGCTCATCCCTATCTTACATGAGAGCAGAATCTCTGGCTGCCTTTCCACACACTTAGCTGCCCACAATGTGGATGTGTCCTTTGCTCCTGATGCCCCTCTCTCTCCTAAGCCAAGATTCATGTCCTGGGTTGCCTGTTGGACTAATAAGACTGGAAAGTCCCTTTCAATTCTCTCGTTCTTGGTGTTCATCCTCACTGAAGAGGGCTGATTTACTCTTGCAGGATAGAAAGAGCCTGAAGGATGTGCATATCTTCACCTTTGGAAGATGAAGTCTTAACTCTACAAGTCGAAGTAAACAAGCAAGTTAGCACAGGATCTGTTTCCAAACAAAATATCATCTCATTGACCTTACCTTCAACAGTGTCTGGTATTTTATAAGTCTCTGGCTTGGACCTCTAAGATACTTAAAAAGGGGAGCATTGTGATCCAACTGGCGCTGGCATACCTTTAAAAGCCAAACAAAAATAACATAAAGCAAAAGTAACAATACACACAGAGAGAACAACAATGGTGGCACTTAGGTACAAGAAATGAAATGAGTGCTTTGTATCTTTAGAGACAGTGTATGAAATTAGAGAAAATGGACAAGTATAGCTTGGCTAGTATTTAACAGGTGGTCACAGAATAAGGATCATTCATTTACTTTAAAATCAAGTCCACTAGATGGTAAGGGGCATTTCACAAATATCTGAGAAGTCAGCCGCCCAACTTTGAGTTGGGGGGTAGGGATCTATTTAGGTAATTTTGAGTCTAGAGGGTACATGCTAGTTTATGGATAACAAGCCAGGGAATCCTAAAGTGTGACCTCTTTGACTTAGTTCTGTTTTTCAGGCCATCCTAGCAAGGATTCTGGTTTTCACACCAGCCTGTAGCTGTCCTCAAAGACCTGTCCCATAGAGACCCAGCATAGCATTGAAACTTCCAATGTATATTTTCAAAACAGGGGAAAATGTTAATAAACATAAACTTCAAAGCCACATTCTTTTGCCTACTTAATACTTTTGATTTCTTTAAAATTTGGTGTGCATAAATATTGTATAGGGAAAACAATTTGTGGGAGACTCTGTGAATCAATGTTACCCCAAAATAAGCGCAGTCTTGACATTCTTGCCAGATTGCCCTGGCTCGGGGGAGATTCTTATGGTATTTAAAATATATCTGAAGATCTTCTTTCTGAGTAGAGAAAAAGGTAGAACAAATTAATCAGGTAGCATTTTTCTGTAGTGGACAGGATTACAGTTTCTTCATTCATTCAACAAGCCTAATTATTTCCAGTGCATAAAGAGCTGGGGATGCATGATGGGTGGGGTGAGTGTGTGATAAGGAGGTTAACAACAAGTCATAAAACAATCATAAGTGATAAGTATTGGACACAGATATGCACAATGTTTGGTGGGAGCAACTACTGGACTCTGGTGAGTACATAGGTGAATTCATATACAGAGGTAGATTTCCATCCTTACTCTTCCTACTCTTTATCTAGACAACAACATCACCCCAAAAGAGTTGTGTAATAAGTGATAGAGCTGAAAGTGGAATGTTGGTAGTTGATGACCTCTGTTTTCTCCTCCCACCCTCTCCTTATTACAATCTTCATGGTGACAACTCTAGAGGAAAAAAAATCTAAGAAACAGCCAAGAGAGAGTTAGGTATACCCCAGAAGGAAAATGTGACCATAGGGACAAATCAATCTAGAGTTATGTTGTGGGGACAAAGCAGCAAGCTCCGCTTCAGTCCACAACTTCAACCTGCTATAGATGACTCAGGTAGGAACAATTTATGACTGTCTCAGAGCTAATGCTATGTGACCCATACTCTCACAGCTCCCCAGACCTTGAGAAATGGATACACCAATGTCCTATGGAAAAGGGTACCCCAAGTCAGTGGAGTCAACTTGGCAACTTCATGAGGAGAGCCTGAGCTACTGCTCTTGAGATGAGTAGGGATGAGCATAGAGCCCCCATTGCTCTGTTGGGGAAGCCCTGGGCAACTTCTTTGTGGAATTCTACCCTCCTGCTCAACTTAATGTTTTTTGTATGAACATGAATACTTCAACTATGTCACAGCCTTAATGAAAGATTTCCTGATCTGCTCACCCTCTTCTGATGGATGGTTGTGGTCATTTTACTATAAGAACTATAGCAATTCTGTCCTGTGCTATGCTATCCAGGAAAAATTACACATACACACATACATGCACATACACTTAAGAAAGATATACCTAAGAATGTTGTTAGACTAGTTAAGGAACTAGGATAATAATTCAGAGCTTAACAATAATATAGCTATTATTCATTCATTGACCCATCAATAGTCTTTCCAGTGCCTTTTGATGTACCAGGCATTGTGCTAAGTATATCTGTTAACTCAGTGACTTCTATAGTCTAGCAGCCTAGACACAAGGAACATCACTGGCACACTGAAGGTCAGGTTTATGAAACAAAGTGATTAAAGCATCTCACCCAAGTTTGATCTGACTGTGCACAAAGAAACTGGCCTCTGGATGCTAAAATCGCAAGGTTTCACTGCTTAAAATATTTACCTACCAGAAAATTCTCAGAAGCTGGAGAAGCCTACTTCCCAGTAGAATATCCTCAGTCATCTTTTCCCAAATTCTCCCAGCAACAGAGAGGGACCTGGGTTTTTGTGGGTGCTGAGTTGAAAGCTGCATTCTTAAAAAATTCGTTCCTGTATCTGTTCTCTGAGCAGCACAGAATGTTACAGTCTTCAAGTACTAAATTTACTCTTGAGTCTAAAATTCCTTAGAGTAATAATGTTCACTAACTAGCAGCATATGAAAGTGCAAGATACCTCCTTACAGAATAAATTAGGAGGCTAAAAAGTTGCTCCCTGAAAGTGCTCATATTTACACATGATCACTATTAGACTAAACTGCATTCTAGTCATACATGGCTCAGTTCTTGGTTTTGTCAGTTACAAACTGGAGGCCTGAGGTCAGTAACTTAACAGTCCTATACTTCAGTTTCCTCATCTGTTAAGTGGGTTTAAAACATAGTTGATTCCTATGATTGATGTGAGATTAAATAAAAAGATGTATAGAAACTTCTCTGCAACTGCCCAGTGCATTCAGAGTACCCACAAATGACAGCAATTGTTAAGTGTTTTCACCTCATAGACTCCTCCATTTTTTGTTTGATTTGGTCTCCCCAACAATTTTACTGATTGGTATTATGAAGTCTCATATATGGAGGAGGAGAATGAGATTCCAAGTATTTAAGTGAATCATGTAAGATCATGCAGCTAGCAAGTGGCTTGACTTAGATGAGAAGTTATGCGACCTGAGCTCCCTTCTAGGATTCTTTCCATTGTACTGTGTGAAATCTCAGAGTAAGTTGAGCTCAAAGCAAACTACTGACCAATGTCGTGCTTGATCTCTGGAGCAGAGACCAAGATGCTTTTCTTTTTTCTTTCTTTTTTTTTTTTTTTTTGCAGATGCTTTTCTCAGATGCTACAACATATAGATTCAAATGAAAACACTTGGCAGAACAGAGCAATATTTCAAAATGTAATCCCATGACTACTGGAATTCTGCAAGTATTAAGGAAAGGTAACCTGCTGTCATAAGTAAAGGGTGGTGGGACTGCCTTATTGGCTAACAAACTCAAGTCATTTTACAGTAGCGGCCAATTCCTTCAAGGATTCTTAAATAATTATATTTTTTATTATTCTGTTTGTCCCAGAGTATTAGCTTCATGCTTGACAAGAATGTATTGCTTGTGTTTTAGCTCCCATATCACACATCATATAGGATTATATATAGGATTTGTTAATGATTTGTAAGATTCTTCACAACATGGGATATTAAAAAGCTTTGTAAAACATTAGGAGATTATCTCTTCTGAGGAAGAATGTTTTGTCAGCAATTCCCTGACCATTCCCTCATATTTGAATAATTCTTATTTGATAAGATTCATTTTCCCCCACAAGTATTGGATCTTTTTCTCATTTAACAATTTTTAAAAGTCTGTAGTAACAACACAACTGATAAAATATTTCTAAATGCTGAAACTAGATTTCACATTTGTGGTTTGATAAATGTTAAAATGACAAGTATAAAACATTATATCATATTACAATATAAGGGGCTCAGGCGACAATATAGCTAGTAAAATAGTATAACGTATTACATTAGTATATTAGTATATGTATATACAATGCATATATGATGTACATATTAGTATATTATACTGTATAATATACTGATATAGTATACTATATTATAAATAATAATGCTCTAAGTGGTAATTCAAAAAGGAAGTAATCAGACTGAATAGAAAAGTTTGTGGTCTATCTTGTACTCCAAGCACTTGATGAAGAACCTATGATGAGGCTGATGGAAAGCACCTCAGGGTCATAGAAGGAACCTTCCATGCTAGTTCAGAACTTTGAGCACTGAAGGTTATTTCTCCACTACGTCAAGTACCTTGAATCCTGGTGATTTCTGCTTGCTTGTTTTTCTTTATCACAAGTTTTACACTTAGACCTACCAGTCATATTTTGGGTCATTTAGATTTTTTAAAGATGCTTGATTTGCTTCCTCAGACTCACAAAGGGCAAAACAAGGGAGAAAATGAGAAGGGATAGCTGGGGGAAATAGGAAACACTTAGAAAGGAGAGGGCACCCAGATCCTCAGCATGGTCCTAATGGGGAGGAAGCAATCAGTGGGGAGTGGTGTCAGATAAAATATTTCTCTATGTCAGGCTTGGAAACACCACTGGCTCAGCCAGCCTTTTTCTTAGTCAAAGCAAGGGAGGAGAATGAATGAAGGACGTGGTCTGTGTGGTCAGAAGAAGGGCTTGTCAGAGGTTTGGTGTTGTAGCAAGTTCACAAATTGCATGCTAAATGTAAAAGAGGCTGAGTGGCTTAGAATATCCTAACACTCCTCTATGTTATGAAAAATGAAATGAAAGAAAACACGTTTTTGTGGTTTTTAATCTACCATCAATACTTCTCTGGAGAGTTAGCAATATACATTTACTGAAGAGTTTCATCTGATGTGGTTTTGTTCTAAGACATTTAGTCATTCAAAGGTACATCATCTGCTTTAAGGGACATGGGAAACTAGTCTTTCATTTCACCAGGCTTTGCAATAAACCAGGCTTGTAAGTTTTCCTACCTGTGAGTTTCCTGCACTCATCTCACACCAGGTGAATTATTATGCAGGACTCCTGTGTTGCACTCAAGAGGTGTATACAAATGTTCAGATAATGGATGGTTCCATGTGCCCTTGCTATTTACACAGATAATTATGGGTTGACTTTAATTACATGGTTATTTTTATTTATTAGGACTTACTCTCTTGAGAAAGCAACGTGCCAGAAGTTCAGGGTTTTCAGTGCACTTTTCTAACTCTTTCAGAAAAGTCCTAAGGAAAGAAAGGATAAAAATTCTTCGTTTCTTTTTGTTTTTAAACATGCACAGGGTTCATTTTACAGAAGTCAGATCACAAAAGGAATTAGGAGCAACCTAGAAAAATGCTGTTCTTCAGGCTTTACTGCTCTTGGCTCATTTTAATACAATTTCGAAGAAAAAAGTTGTGTTCTGTGACATTACTAAGATTCTCTGTAACCACCCGCAGCTGTTCTGATCCTTCTAAGCACTAACCATAGACAGCCTGGATACAATTAGTGCTCTCTGCTACAAGATACTCCTGTTAGTAAGAACTGCTGCTGTGGCTGCTGTTAGACCTCATATCACCAAGAGCTTATTATAAACTAAATACATAACTAAATAACTAAATAAGTAACTAAATAAACAATGCCTTCTTTACTCCTTCACGCAACTTGCAAGATAAAGTTTCATAAATATGAAGCCTGAGACTCAAAGAGGTTGAATAACATTCACAGGGCAAGTAGCAGAAAATAGGATGGATTTCCATTCCAGTTTGTGTCTGACCGATGGACAAGAAATGTGGTTAAGAAGCAACCGTGCCTCATTTCACCAAACAATCTGTTCCGTTGCGTCAGTTGGATGTATGACCTTGTGGTCGTTAGAGTGGAGAAAAATAAAGTATGGTTTTCTCTTCTGTAAAATGAAAGGACTGGAAGATAGTTTCCAAAGCCTCTTCTTTGTCTCAGAATCCAGGACTCACCTACCCCTGGGCTAAAAGGCACAGCTTGTTTCACCAGTTAACGCCTGCTAACACCGAGCACTAGTGTTGGTTAGTGGACAGGTGTTTGGTCCTCTTCTTTTTCTCAAAGCTGACCACAACCCCAGGTACTACGCATGCACGCAATAAAACCTGATGCATGCAGAGATAAGTAAGCAAAGGAATACACAAATAAATGTTTTAATGTCTGACACCTACTATAGGTTTGAAAAATGTCTTCTTTGGGGATCCAATGATGCTTCTCCCTCCTTCTCATCCCCATCCCACCCCAACCCAATCCACTGATTCTCAGCCACTTGCTTACACCTGAAAATGTTTTTAGCACTTACATCTCCAAATCCCATCAATCTGATTTCCATCCCTCCCATACTTTCCATTTTCCTTAGTTAATTTGAATTATTATCTACCTGTTGTGAAATTCATAAAGTTCTCTAATATTCCCAAAGAGATAGTCTTTGTTATTCTGAAGAACATCTGGAATCAGATGCCTCAGCCAAATAAAATCCATTGGAGCCAGATATCCCTGCAAAGATGAAACAGGTAGGTTTCACAGGTAGGAACATATAAGACATGGTCTGAATTAGTTCCTCTTGGGATGAAAGCACAAATGACATAACTGGGGAACAGAGTGCATATATTTCCTGGAAACTATTCTATCAAAGACTTTCTTTTTGATATAAATTTTTTTTGTGTTTGTCTTCAGAAGATGGGATAATGGCATTAACGAAGTAACACTTTCATATGAAGAACAGATATATTTTTAAGTTATGTTATAAATGTTAAACATGAAAAAAGGGAAAGAACTTACCCATCATTTTGAGTTGATACAACTACTTTTATGTTTTATTATATTTCCTTCATGACTTTAAAAGCCTTATTTTATATGGTAATAACCATGGTACATATATAATTCCACCTTTTGTTTTTCCATATACCTTTTAAGCTCTGATTATAAATTTCTACATATATTACTTCAAATTAATTTTGTGAGCATTTTACAATGTTGTTATATATTATTCAAAATGTGTATTTTGAATAATATTTTGAATGACGAATATTTTGAATAATATTGAGTAATATTTGAATATTTTGAATGATTAATAATATTTTTATAATATTTTGAATGAATATTTTGAATGATGAAATTTGACTAAATTTCATCCAGTTTGTATATCATACTTTATCAATCATTCTTTTTTTATTGAACATTGGTTTGCTTCTATTACTTTATTGTAGAAATTTTTTATTATGACATTGTATATATAGTTTTTCTCTCAAGATTTTCCCTTGGGAAAATAGACATTTTTACTCTTGTGCAAAAACTTGCTTCCCAAAACATTAAGTAATGATTGTCCCTTATTGAACTATCAAAAACTTTTAAATTATAGTATCCATGATTGATAAGCATATGATGAAGTTGACTGGAAACTGCTCTAATCTTATGAACTGACACAATCTTTTGCAAGCTATTTGGTTACATGGATCAGTAATAATAGAATATTCTTATCCGTACTGGAAAGACATTTGCAATATCGCAAAATCTGAAACATTGGTGAGAATGCCAGAGATAAATAGCAACTATTGAATCTCTGTGTGCAGTAAAATTTCTCAAGTTTTAATGTAAATTTAACAATGCCCCCCTCAAATATACTTACATCAATTATGCTCTTAATCTCTTTTACATAAACCTCTTCTGTCTCAAGCAAGTCATGTATAATGCGCCTGATCACAGCAGCAAGGGGGAAAATGAAAAAGAGAATTTTTAGGAATTCCTTTAGATAAATGCTCATCAACACAATTCCCCTTTGAGGTTAAACTACTTCAGTTATGATTACTTCACTCTGTTTTATTGAACACACAGGGCCAAGACTTCACAAAAGCATGCTCTGATTACACTGGCAAGGTGAGAAGACCCAAAATTCATTTGTGCCGCCAGCAAATTCATTTGTGCCACCACTGGGTACAGTGTAGGGGTACATTTATCAAGAGATAGGTGATAAAGTCAGAAATATCAGATCTTGACCCTTGGTCAAGAAGGTTGCCTGATGCCTGTGTTGTGCTGATTTCCTAGGTTTTCTCTCCAGTTTGCCATGTGTTTCATCGCTTACATCAAGATCTTTGTCCCACATGGATATATATATATATATTTTTTTTTTTTCATTTTCTAATTTTCATACAACATTGGTCATGTTTCTAATGGTTGTTGCTCCCCTTAGGTTTGGTCCTCCTTTCCATATTGTAACCCTATGCCCCCACCTTCTTTCTCCTCCTTCTTTCTCCCTTCCCCCTTCTGGTCACTCCAACTCCTCAAACTGCAAGTCGCTGGTCAATGCTTGGCCAATGGCCTTTTCTTTTGCTGGAGCAATGGCCTTTTTCCTGGTGAGGACTTGCTCTCCTGGATCACAACAGACCAGGCTGCTTAGCTCTCCACACAGATATATTTGCTGTGCAAGGGATTAGATGGATGCCCCCTCCCTCTGGCATTACACATTTTAGTGTGATTGGTTCCCCAGCCAAAAGCACACACTCTGTCTGCTACCCTTGAGGAAGGCCAGTGGAGGGTGTGATGAGAAGAATTCTAGTATGGCTCTCAAGATTCCTGAACCCTGGTTGTGCACACCCCTCCTTCCTGCTCATCAATTAAGCAAATCCTGAGTTAGGAGCTGCTAAGGCATTTTGTTATTCTCATTCGTTCCAACTCACTTAAGCAGGCAAATTCCCTGATCGGCCCATCCTCACCATATGAATTCTCTAGATCTGGGTCTAGAAGTCAGAGAAAGTAGAAGCACAAGAACAATTCACCACACAGGAAATTCTCCTGTGCTGATTTTGGAGATGGAGGAGTCATGTGACAGCTTCCAGGAACTGAGAGTGGCCGCAGCTGATAACAAGGAAACAGGAGTGTCAACCCTACATTAGTGAGGCACTTAGAAGATAAAAACACCTTGATTTTAGCTCTGTGGAACCTGAGCAGAAAAGCCAGCCTCACTATATCTGGAAACATGCCCAGGAAATCAGTGAATTAAGCTGCTACATTTGTGGCCATTCTTGATCCAGCAACATAAAATGAAGAGAAAGTGTAGGGTTGAGCTCACATTCTCCTGCAGATTGCTGCCTTTTTCTCTCCAGGTAGTGAGGGTTTCTTTGGTGAATTTCTTCGAGGCCTTTAAGTGAGCCCATGTTTGTACAAGTGTTCGTGTGTAGGAATATACATACTTAGGGCTTCCTGTGACTCATTAGTGGGTTATCTATTAAACTAGCAGTCTGTCCCAGTAAAGAATTTCTCTTCCTCTCATACAATGGATATGACAAGGGACAAATAATCAAAGAGTACAAATAATCAAAGACTACAATAGTAGATGGCTATTAATCTTATGAGAAAAATGTTCAGCACACACTAATCTAACAAAGTCATACTAAAAAGAAACTATTTTCAATAACTAAAATGGCAGAAATTTCAAATTTCAAAGAATGACTGACAGATGAAGATATGGATACATTTTCACATAACTGGTGGGAATGTAAATTTGTGAAGATAACCTGGAATTATCTCATCAAAATTTAAAACACATGCTCCTTGACTCGCTAATTTGTAACTCAATAATTGTAAGAATATTCTCTGTAATTACAGTAGAACTTTAGCAACAATCCAATAAATAATCAGAAATTACTTAAAAGCTCAACAATCAATTTTGGTATAAATGAGTACTAAAAAGTCATGCAGTTTTTAGGGTGAGGCTGATTGAATCATACTGATATTACGCACTAGGTAGTTCAACTAAGTTTAAAAACAAAACAATATGCAGAAAAGCATGACAATTCTGTAAAAATGTATACAACTAAGTTTAAAAACAAAACAATATGCAGAAAAGCATGACTACTCTGTAAAAATGTATACACATATATAAAATATGTGCTTAGAAAGTCACAAGAAATAAGACACTGTTAACTATGACTTCACATTACTCTATACCCTTCTACAACATTTGATTAAAAAACTTTAAAAGTATTAGAGATTTGCTACTTTTACAACTAAGGAAATGATTTCGATGACATCTTAAAATGAATGTTATTTGGGGATAATAACATATAAACATCCACTAGGATATGGTTTATTTATTTATTTTTGAAATATGAAGCTAATTTACATACATTATAGTTCAACAAGTATTCTTTACTAAAATGATAATTATTGTATTATTTATAAATGCTTGTTATAAAACTAATAATGGATCCCAACTGACAAAGGGGGAAATCTCAAAAAGCATAAAAACTATTAAAAAGTTACTTTAAAATCATACTTACCTGGCCTTTTCCCCTACGCTTTCACCTGGTTCCCCTCAGGGAGCTGGGTCACCCATGTCCCTGGAAGCTCTGCCCTCCCACACAGCCCCCTTTGGACTTGGGGGTGTGGACTGCCATATACATGGGTCAACTGCGGGGGAGGGGACAGGTTGGGAGGAGTCACACCCTCTGGTCTCCAAATCCAGTCAATCCTCACAAGGAACAACAAAATCACTAACTCAGCGGCAGATACACATGAATATGGAGGTGAGGAGAAAGAAGTAAAGCCCAGAATAAATGAACATTTCAGGTCTGAGGGTCACAGGGCTGTGAGACTAACTATAGAGATGATAATTATTTCAGAAATACAGCCACCGAGGTCTCCACAGATGGGAATGGAATTTCCGGTTCAGAGATGCCTTCAGTATGAGCTTAGCACCCTCCCATTCCCTGTGGAGAGGAAGGCCACAGAGACAGCCAGCGGTCCCATGACAAACCGGACCAATCATCCACCAATGCCTATCCTGACCAAGACACTTTTAATATGAACATCAGCTAGGAGAAAGGTTCCCAATTCTAGAACCAAAATCACAAGGCAAAGAAGAAGCAAAATGTGGCAGAAACTGAGTCAGAGTAGACAACCAGTAAGAAGGAGGAGACACTGAAAGGATTCAAACAGGCCTGAACTGGTTACCCACAAAAAAGAAACACCTGGAAAACTAAGCACAAGTCACTGTGTCCCAGGAAAATATGTCTACACCTGGCAAAAGAACATCACTCCAGGAAAGAAAAAAAAAAAGAATCTAAGGGACTAAAAAATGACTAATAGCTGGCAGTAAAAGAAGAGATAGAGTGACCAGAGTAGGGGAACAAGGGGAAGGGAAGAGGGGAGGAACACCCAAAGGGAAGGAAAAAAAAATAAAGAAATGTGAACAAATCTTGTGTAATAAATAAAATTTAAAAAAAAAAAGAAATGAACCAAAAAAAAAAAACAACATACTTATATAAGGATACTTAATGGAGAAAATGGTTCCTTTATATAAATCATCCTGAAAATATGACAGCTCCATGTCAGAAGGGAAAATAAGCCTAGATTGCAATTATAAGCAATATCATGAGATACGACATCAGGTAGGATCACAGAAACAGTAAGTTTTCACAGATTACTTCACAGAATACACACACACGCGCGCGCGCGCGCGGGTTTATTTTTGTGTTCTCAATTCTATTCCATTGGTCTGTGTATCTGTTTTTGTTCTAGTACCAGGATATTTAAATTTTTGTAGCTTTATAATAAAGTTTAAATCTGGAGTGTCTTACCTCCATTCTCTTCCTTCTGTGTCAAGATTGGTTTTGCTAAATAGACACCTCTCTAAAGAAGACAATAAAACAGCCAGCGAGCACATGTGTTCAAGTGTTCATAATCACGTATTACTAGAGAACTACAAATCAAGACTACAGTGAAATACTCTCTCACACCTGTGAGAATGATCCCTATCAGAAAGACCAGAAATAACAAGTGCTGGTGAGGATGTGCAGAAAACGGAACCCCACTACACTGTTGGTGGAAATGCAAACTTACAAAGCCTTTGTTGAAAGAAGTATGGAGGTGTCTCAAATATTAACGTGAATCTGCCATTTGACCTGATAATTCCACTTGTAGTCATTAATCCAAGAAATTCAAAACACTAATTTGAAAAGAAACATGCACTTCTATGCTTTTTGCAGTGCTTTTTACTATAGCTAAACTATGAAAACTAGCTAAATGCCCCAGGTGAGTGGATCAAAAACTTGTGTGTATATATAATGGAATACTATTCAGCATCAAAAAAAATAAATAAACTCACATCATTTGTAGCAGCATGGATGAAGCTTAAAATAAGTAAAAATGAAGCTAAGTGAAATAAGTCAGAGGAGAAAGATAAATATGAGATAACATCACTAATATGTGATTTATAAACTAATTGAATGAACAGATAAAGACAACTAACCCCTGACAGCTAATAACTAACCCCTGACAGCTGATAGAACCAAAGCACTGAGGGGGAGGAACTGAAAAAGAATGAGGGAAAGAAGCACAATAGTCTATACTGGTGTTAAGTGGGTGAGTTGGTGATGGGGGTACTATTGACAGTAATACCTAATGGGGGCACCACAATATTACCTCAGTTGAAAATAAATTATCTTGGGCAGGGCATGGTGGCACTTGCCTGTAAACGGCAGCCTAGGAAGCGCGGCCGGGTCCAGGGATCGCAGTTCGAACCCTGCTGGGGGCATGTAGCGAGACCTAGTTTCAAAGAAATAGCTGGGCGTGGTGGTGTGCACCTATAATCCCAGCAACCTGGGAAGCTGAGACTGGGGATTGCTTGAGTCTGTGGTACCCTGGGCAACATGAGCCTGCAGTTCCACAGGCAAAGACAGCAAGACCTAGTCTCAAAAAAAACTATCCTTTATAAAGTAACAAAGGTCAAAGCAACCTATAAGAGGAAGGCGTGGCTGCTGTACAGAATCCTCTACAGTTACTGATATGGGGATATACTAATATCTGAATTGACAAGATTCAGCACAAACTAGATAAGAGGGAACTAGACAAGCAGGAACCCAGAACTAAGGGTGAACTGTGGGAGAGTTAGAGTAATGCAGACTACTGACTTGTATCCAAGGCTCATAACACAGAACAATTGAACCCAAACTGGGGCAGAGCACTTGAACTTCCTTATAGAAGAGACATCCACAATACCTGCTTCACCTATTCCAGGCTGAGATATCTAAAATACTTGCCACCTCCCACAAACATTTCATAACAGAAATATCAAATATCTGCCATCCTATCCTGTTCTCCCTCTCCCTTTTAATCCTTGTCTCTTGCCCCCCCCCCCCCGTCCCTCATTTCCCAGTCCTCCAGTTTAAGTACAGCCTCTTGGGAACTAGCTTATTGGAGGTATATTTTTGCTCATTCACTGTGAACACAATTAGCCACCAATTTTCATTTACTCCTGGTACTCCTGGTTCCCTATCACATATCACTCTCTAAAAATTAGTTTTCATGCACACCTAAAACATACTAAATCATAATGCAAAGTTACAGCAATAAAAAAGAAATACAAATAGAAAATTTTAAAAACCGGATGGTTCAACATCTGAAAATCAATCAACATAATCCACCACATCAACAAAGAGAAAAACAAAAACCAAATGATCATTATCAATAGATGTGGAAAAAGCATTCAAAAAGTTCATCCTTTCATGATGAAAGCCCTGGAAAAAACTGGTATAAAAGGAATATACCTCAACATAATAAAAGCTATATACGACAGACCCACAGCAAATATCACCCTCAATGGGGAAAAACTGAAACCAATCCAATTAAGGTCCAGAACCAGGCAAGGATGCCTACTCTCTCCACTCCTTTTCAACATAGTTCTGGAAGTCCTAACTAGAGCGATAAGGCAAGAGAAAGACATAGAAGGAATCTGAATAGGGAACGAAGAAATAAAGTTATCATTATACCTGGATGATATGATACTCCATGTAGAGAACCCAGAAAAATCGACAGAAAAGCTAATTGAAAAAATAAAACAATTCGGTAAGATAGGGGGATACAAAATCAACACACAGAAATCAACAGCATTCATATATGCAAAGAATCAATCAGAAGAAGAAGAAATTAAAAAAACACCCCATTGATCATTGCACCAAAGAACATCAAATATTTGGGAATTAACCTAACAAAAGACGTGAAAGACCTATACAAAGAAAACTATAAAGCATTCTTAAAAGAAATAGAAGATGATGTTAAAAAATGGAAAGATATTCCCTGTTCATGGATCGGAAAAATCAACATTATCAAAATGGCCATACTACCAAAGGCAATCTACAGATTCAATGTAATTCCAATAAAGATCCCAATGACATATTTTAAAGAGATAGAACAAAAATTACTGAAATTCATATGGAACAACAAAAGACCCCGAATAGCCAAAACCCTTTGACAAACAGAAGAGAGAACGGAGGTATTACTATTCCAGACCCCAAACTGTACTACAAAGGCATAATACTTAAAACAGCATGGTACTGGTACAAAAACAAACAGACCAATGGATCAGAATAGAATACACAGAAATAAAGCCACACATATATGGTCAACTAATCTTTGACAAAGGGGCAAAAAACATAACCTGGAACGAGGATAGCCTCTTCAGTAAATGGTGCTGGGAAAACTGGATCAAAACTTGTAAAAAAATGGGCCAAGACAACACCCTCACATCCTGTACAAAAATTAACTCAAAATGGATAAAGGACCTGGAAGTGAGACCTGCAACCATAAAATACATAGAAGAAAACCTGGGTAAAACCCTTCATGAATTTCACCTCAGAAATCCATTTGGGGAAACAACTATGGCCGGCAAAAAAATGAAGGAAAACATAAACAGCTGAGACTATATAAAACTAAAAAGTTTCTGTTCAGCAAAAGAGACAACAAATAAAACAAAAAGAAACTCAACTGACTGGGAGAAAATTTTCACCCTCCAGACAAGTGACAAGGGTCTGATAACAAAGATCCACAAAAAGCTCCTACAGCTCAACAAAAACAAAGCAAAAACCCACTCAAAAAATGGGGAGAAGAACTAAAAAGACACTTCACCAAAGAGGAGATACAGATGGCTAATAGACATATGAAAAAATGTTCCACATTACTAATAATCAGGGAAATGCAAATTAAAACCACACTGAGATACCATCTTACACCAGTAAGAATGGTCCATATAAATAAAACAGACAACAAATGTTGGCACAGATGTGGAGAAAAAGGAACTCTCTTACACTGCTGGTGGGAGTGCAAACTGGTCCAGTCACTATGGAAGACTGTGTGGAGGACTCTCAAACAATTGAAAGTGGACTTACTATTCGACCCAGCAATCCCACTACTAGGAATCTACCCATAGGACATGAAAACATTAATTCAAAAGGACACATGTATGCACATGTTCATTGCCGCTCTGTTTACAATTGCCAAGAACTGGAAACAAACCAAATGCCCCAAAACAGATGATTGGCTAAAAAAAATGTGGTACATATACACGATAGAATACTACGCAGCCATCAAGGAGGACAAACACATGTCATTTGCAGCAATCTGGATGGAACTAGAAAGACTCATATTAAGAAATAAGTCAAAAAGAAAATGAGAAGTACAAGATGGTCTCACTTATATGATGGATATAGGGAAAAACAAACAAACAAATAAGAAAGAATGAAAACAACCAATGGGACTGAACCATGGAGCAAGAGAGGAGGAGGGGGGAAAGGGTGAGGGAGGTGAAGAGCACAAAAGATCAGGATGGTTAACAAATGTTAGTGAAGTGGGAAAGCCCCGGGGTACACAATAATGGACTAATGTAATATAAATATAAATATGCATATATATGCAAATTAAAATTTTAAATTAAATTAAAAAAAAGAAAAAAAAAAGGACAGGGTCATTAGGGAATGGAGAAAGAAAAAGAGAGCCATCTGCATAGTGCCAGGCAGGCAGGAGAGCTGCTTCTCCCCAGCATGGAAATTGTACTGATTCCTTTTTTTTTCTTAATTAATTAATAAATTGATTTTTAAACATCAAATAATTTATTTAAATATAAATGTCACATCTTTGTAATTCCCGGGACTCACGCCCCCCACCCTCCCTGATCAAGTTTATTTATTTTTTTATATATGTGTTTCACATCTTGGTATTCCCTGGGGACCACACACCACCTTCCTTCCTTCCCTTACCACTCCCTCCCATCTCCACCCCTCCTAACCCCCCACATACTTATCCCTTTTATGGAAATTTCATGTATATGTCTATGGCCTAAATTGTCAACCAGAATAAACTTTATAATAATAAACAAACAAAAATAAATGGTATCATCTTACACATATAAGTGGAATTCAAAGCTTAAAAAAATAAACAGGAATCTGAACCTTTGTATGTGAAAACTAAAATAAAATTATCTCATTAATTTTCAGAATTGTTTTCATCCAATTCCCTTTTTGCCAAATTGAAGGTCTTTCTTTATCTCAAACTTCAGAGGATCTGACAATATTTACATTCTTAAATCTTTCTCTTCATTTGCCTTCTATCTTCATTCATAGCCCACCTCATCTATTTCATCCCTGTTCCTTCAATGATCCATGCTCCTCCTCCCATCTAACATTACGTCTCTCAAAAGGTCTGAACTTAGATTTCCAAGTTTCCTTTTCCTCTTGTCTCATGTTTTGACTCTCTCACATTGTTATCTTTCTCCCAGACCATAGGGCATGCTCAAGCCTATATATCCAGTAATCTACACAGTTTCACCTGGTCTCTGCCTCCCAAACACTTAGTTCACCTCAGGGTGAAAGAACAAAAAATGGCTAGCTTATTAGCTTGCTACTAGCGGTGACCACTTTTTTGAGTCCCTAAAATACAGAGATCATTTCAAAAAAACTCCCTGCCATTATTTCTTATATTCAATCTGTCATCAAGCCTCACTTGTCATCTCTCAGCATGCCTCTTGGAGACACTGCTCATTCTCCATTTCTGGTGCAGCCAGTGTAGAGCAAATTATCCAGCTGGGCTCATCTGGTGCACTTCATGCACTCCTAGCAGCTCACCCTTGCATAGGTGGTGTCTATCCCACAGACTACTGCCCACACCACCAGTCTGTGCCCTCCACTGCCTTCACACCATCATTCTTCCCCTTCAAAACTTAAAATTCCTTTTATTGCCCACAAGCACCTATGTTTCTATTAGGATTTTAAGATTCTCCATTCATGTGTTGAGAATCTCAGTGAGTTTGCTTTAAAAGCAAATTCATTCCTACAGGGTTCCAAATTGCGCATGTAAGCATAGAGAGCTAGAAAATGTAATTTGCATAAGCACTCCAGATAGTTCCTGTTCAGTTATATATATAATAACTGATTTGACCCACCCCTTTTAGCTAGCCCCTCCCCCCCATTATTTAGGACAGTGTTATCATTATTTTTGTACTTTCAAATTCTAATTTCCTAATATCTAATTGTAATCTTTCCTCTTCTATGAAGACTCTAAGAGCTTCAAATGAAATTAATAACGCAGCTTTGTTTCTTGCTTCTCAGAGAAAAGCCATTGGTTTCATCTACAGAATGCTTCCTCTCTCATTATGAGGGCACCAGGGATCTGAATGTGTACTATGATCCATGTTTCAGTCATGAAATGGTAGAAAATCAGTGTTCCTAGTGTGTATGAAAGCAAGGTCAAGTAGAGAGGAAGGTTTGGATGACTTAGCTAGGGATGGGACAAGATATTGGCAATTATGTGGTGACTGGAGTAGAGTTTAAAAAAAAAAGGAAGCAAGTGCACAGTTTGGAGGAGGAAGCAGAAAAGAGAAATATCAATGCTACTGGTGTTTATAAATTCTTTGGGAGGGGTTAGGGCCCAAAATTTGGAGGGTTCACAAAAGCAGAGAGAATTTTAAAGACCATCCAATTTATCATAATTTTATAGATTTAAATAAATGGAGAATGCAGAGCCACCAAGTGACTTGCCTAAGGTGAGTTCAATGGCTTGCCCTATAGTTTTGGCAAAGTGAGTGTTTTTCCCACTACGTTTACATTATCTCTTGTGGCCTAGGTTTGGGATACATCTAAAATCCTATTTGCTATTATTAAGTAAAACACAAATTAAAATGGAATGAACATGGTGTTATAAAAATACTGGGTTTTGGGGAAGGGTGAAAAAAAACTAAAAATACTGGATTTCAGGAAAATGGGCTTTGAATTCTATTTCTACTCTTAATATACAGGGTAGCCCTGAGCAAAGCACTTTCTTTCTCAAGGTCTTTGTTTCTTTATGTGTAAAAGACTGAATTAGATAATCTTGACTATCCCTCCTGGTTCTCATAGATCTTCCTTTAAATATAGTATCTTTTCTAATAACATGTATAATATGACCTTGATATAATATTAACTTACTTTTTCATTTTTCATGACAAAGCAGCAAAGATTATAAGATTTTCTATTTCAAAGACAACCTCAATTAGCTGAATAGTTATGTGTAACTGAAATGTGCAATAAATGGGAAGGAGGTCAGTGGAAGGAGTTTTGGAGGACTGTTTTGGAATTAGTTTTGGAATTAGAACTGTCTTCTGTAAGAGGAGAGGACTTGTCCAGAATCCTAAGAAGGTGTTCCTGGGAAAACTAAATGTGAGTAGGGTTTGGGACTCCTGTGTATGTGGGATCTTTCGGGAACCACTCTGCCAGAGCAGGGACTGGAAGGGATCAGAGGGAAGGAGCAACTGAGATTCAGAAGATGGCTGTTGCTCCAGCCTGCTGTGTAGATGCCATACAAGAGGCCAGGGGGTGGCATAAAAGACTGATTTGACCACCAGATCAGATAACTCTTCAGGAACCCATTTCATTAAGCACAAAACAGGTCCTGAGGGTTCAGACTTGAAAAGACATATCTTAGTTTTCTATTTTCTTCTGTTTCTATTAGATGCCATGTACTAAGTTCTCAGAACTGTAAATAGTAACAACATGTAATACTACAGACACATACAATGATCATCAATGATCTTTTAATCATTACTAAACTCATTAATAAAACTATCTTGGCTCCCAGAAAATTTAAAGTGGGGGGATTTTGCCTAGTGGTTGACAAACCGTTAGTTCCCTCTGCTCTTTTGGATTTTAGTTTCTATGTTTTGTCTTATATCAGGCAGATTTGGTCTCCCAGGTTTGATGTATTTAGCATACACTACCTCCAATACATTTTGCAAGAGGAAGGGGTATATGTAAATCATTTTAGGTTTTATTTGAATGTTTGTTCTATCACAATGAAAAATTATGAAGAAATTTCATGCTACTGCACTTTTTAAAAAATAGGGATTATAGACACTAAATCTAGCATCCGTTAATACTAAATCAAGCTAACCTGTATTAGCATGATATTTTAGGGATTATAATATGTTTAATTTTGGTTATAACTTAAAAATTACCATTAAAACCATTTCTTGTGTACAATTCTAGTATACATTTCTAGTATACAATATGTACTTAATGGTGTAACCATCACCAGAACTTTTCTGTCCTCCCAAATTGTGACTCCATACCCATTGAATACTAGACCATACATCTCCTTCACCCCAGTTTTTAGTAACCTCTATTTCAATTTCTGCCTCTACATATTTCCTTTACTAAGTTCCATATCAGTGGAATCATACAACATTTGTACTTTTGTAATTGACTTAATTTACATCATGTAATGTTTTCAAGTTTCATCTACGCTGAGCTATCCATGTCAGGATAGCTCATTCTTAGCCTACAACACTTTCTGCTTCTTCATTCATCTGCTGCGGATACTGCATTGCTTCCACCTTCTGCTATTGTAAATAAGGTTGCTGTGGTAAGCAAGTGGTAAGCAAGTTTCTGCTTGAGTCTTTATTTCTAATTTGTTGGGGGGTACACCCAGAAGTGGAATGACTGGATCACATGATAAATCTATTTTTAATTCTTTGAGGAATCACCAAACTTTTATATAGAGGCAGTACCATTTTTACACTTCCACCAGCAATGCACCAGGGTTCTAATTTCTTTGTATCCTCATCAATACTTATTAACTTCAGTTTCTTTTTTATATAATCATCAGCTTTAGCTTTTTAAATGTATTTTCATCTTCCTTAATCCATTTAATACTTGACAAAGAACTCCTTCAAGGCAGATGTACTCCCTATGCCTTCAAAGTTGGTAAATTCTCAATAAATGCTTATTGAATACATAAATTACAGATTTCAGGAACTGATATCAACTCCTTGAGCAATAAATAGGTACTAGTTGTTATTTCTTTTTCACAGAAGAAGAAATTGGGGTCCAGAGTGACTTGACTGAAGACCAAGTGATAGCTAAATGCTACCAGCAAAAGCATTTTGGGCCTTCTATCTCTAAGACCGGTAACAAGGAAAGCCATGTGCCAAAAGTCAGTCCACAGAAATACTATCCAATATTTGATTCTGCAAAATAACTCTGTAAATGACAGACCTTGCACAGTAAGGACACTAGTTAGAGAAAAGAAACAGGTTTAGGTCACCACCTGTTCATGTTTTGTGTTTAAGGAATTTGGCTCAAATCTGAGAGCCATAGTACACTGACACATTGGCAACACATGTATAAGACATTGTGTGAGAACTTTCTTGTCCACCAAAGAGATCCTGGAATACTACTAATAGGAAAGTCATTATTTCTTCAGTTCATGGGAAAGGGTAGTACTGGCACTAATTCCAAGGAGAGTATCCAAGGAACTCAATAATCTTCAGTAATGAGTAGAAATTATGAATAGTAAGCTTCCACATCATACAAACAAAAGGAAATCTGTTGTCAAATGGAAATTCCCAAAGATGAAAATATATAAAATTGTCAAAAGACAAAAAAAAGTAGAAGAGACACATTGCTTTCTCTGTACTGTTTTTACAGACCCACTGGTATCTTAATCAAAAGATAGGCTATTATTCAGTTAATCCTTCTTCTCCCAAGCAGCTTTATTTTTCTTTTGCACTTCATTTCCAGGATTTCTCAGATGTATATCTGCAGGACAAATAAGTCTTAATGTTGTGCTTTAAGAACTTAGACTTTAGACCAACCAAGACTGAGTCATAAAAGTGTATTTTTTTCAGAGCACATGATTTACCTATGACTTTATAACAGGTTTTTCAGAAGTGCTGAACCTCAAATATAGCAAAATGAATTTTAACTATTTTATTTTATTTTATTTTATTTTTTGAGATTAGGTCTCTTTTGCCTGTGGAACTGCAGGCTCCTGTTGCCTGGGGTACCACAGACTCAAGTAATCCCCAGCCTCAGCTTCCCAGGTAGCTGGGATTACAGACGCGCGCCACCACACCCAGCTATTTCTTTGGGACTAGGTCTCGCTACGGGCCCCAGGTGGGACTCGAACCGCGATCCCTAGCCCCGGCCGCTTCATAGGCTGAAGCTTACAGGCACGAGCCACCATGCCCGACTGAATTTTAACAATTTTAACTCTTAATCATGGTCCACTTATTTTAAATAATGTTTACTGTAAATCCCATTTTAGAATTGATTTAAATAGGATTTGAACCATACATAGCCATAAAGTAGGCAATCAGTACTCAGTAGCTATCAGGTTATCAATTTTTAAAAGGGAAATAGAGAATAACATTTTAGTTGTTCCTGAAATTTCATGACAATGAAACTTATTAACTATAAAATTTCCAACACAAATGATTGCATCTGGGCGGGACAAATAGTTCCTTTATCATAGAAAATACCAGTTTCTGAATATGTCATTGCACTGTCATTTTCTTCTTTACCTATGTGCTGCCTATCACGAGAGCCAAATTGTTTTTGCTCAGTTCACAAAACTGTGGTAGGTCTGGTGCCAATTGTCTATTAAAACAAAAGTGTTCATCAGACAGCAACACAGTTGTCCCTACACAAACATCACTCATTCACTCATTTTGGATCGTCCCTCCTGAGGAAGAGAGAAGAGGTAGAGGTAGAGATAGCAACCTGGGAGCTACAGAGAACCCATAAAACCCGGGGAGTATGCAATGTATGCTTGATCTGCTGGTGGGGAAGGGAGAAGAAATGCTGAGAGGGCCATGTCAGAGTGTGATAGCAGGTCAATTGTGCCAGGGCTATCTAAGCATTTGCAACCCGAAGGGAAAACCTGTGCCAGCCTCACTCCACTCTCCGCCATCAGGTGAGGCCTACCTCTTCCATAGCACAACCCCACTGGACCAAGATGGGTTCCCTCAAGCAGGGCCTGCCACTCCAAGCCTGCCCCTGTGCCTGTGGGGCTCCTGCTGGTGGTAGCTGGACACAGCTCCATCAGCTGATGTGGAAGATGGAGTACATGGATTCTTAGAATGGCCTGCAGGTGAAGGCGTCTCTGTACCTCAGTTCCCTTCATCTTCCAGTTCTGGGTGTACCTAGGATGGTTTCATAGAACTGCCAAGGTCCTGGAACTGAGGGGGGATGTGAAGGGTGCCAAACCACAGGAGCAGAAGCAAGAGCCTAAGGAAAGGAGCTAGTGTGCTTCTCGTGTCAGCTTTTGGAGGCAGAAGTACACTGGGGTCATTGTACTGAGGAGGTTTCTTGGAAGGAAAGTTTGAATAACTGATGAATGTGAGAAGCATTCAGCAAACTCACTTTGAGCAGCGATTACTGTGTATTCATTGTAGGTGCTTCTTCAAGGGAACTGCAGAGAGTGGGATGTAGGCAACACTCTCAACAAATCTGAAGACCCTTGAAAGTGTAGACAAAACAGATTGACAGATAATTTATACAGTAACAAAATGCTAGTACTGTTGCTGGCATGTGACTTCTGAGCTAGGTATACTGGGGAGAAGAATTCTGGCACTTGGGATATTCACATCCCAGTCAATTCATGATGCACATGCGTACTGTATATAGATAGCTTTAGACATGCTAAGTTTAAGATTGATGGAATACATTAAGGGATGACATCCGAATTTGGAGCTCAGAATCCAGCCTGGAAATATAAATCAGGGGTTAGAAGCAATAGGTGATAACACCAAGGAGCAAGGGTGATGAGAAATAATACCCAGAAGAACACGCATGGGGCCAGGTTCAGGCTGGTACGCAGCAGAGGAGAAGGTGGCAAGAAGATGTTGAGTTATTTTGGTGGGTGATGATATATTATCAGAAAATATATTTCCAGAGACATGAGGTACAGAGGTCTTTATATCTCGAGGATGTAGCATGTAGGTAGATCTCCTCTGTCTGCTCTCCAAGAGGTAGGAGTTTTCTTCAGTCCATGGTGGGCACGAGGACAGTGGCTATCTACCAACCCAGGATGGCCCACCACAGCACTTCATACTGATTGTCCCTGTAGCAGTCTTTGCTGCAGCCTTTCCAACAGGAATTACAGTGGACACAGATTACATGGAGACTGGAAGCCAGGTCTGGACCCCACCCTGTCCCTCTAGCAGCCCTGCCTTGTAAGAGCTACAAGAAGGCTCAGAGTGTGGAATCACAGCCTGTGGTGTGTCTGAATCACAGCACAGGTTCTGTGCAGGGTCTGAGAGGAAATCTACCTACCAGAATCCAAAATGAGCCAATAAGCTGAACAAGTCAAGCCTGGCACTTGGTATGTTTCAGTTTGTTAGACTGTAAGCCAATCCATTATCAAATTTGTTTCTCTTTTTGTGATTCCAGTGATGTTGCCTCTCCTTTGGGTCTCTTTTGTTCACACCATCTCCCACATTATCTTGATTCAGGTTTTAGGGTTCTCTCTCCACAATGTATGATGCAAGCCCACCTGCCCCAATGTCTGGTACTCTATCTGCGTCTTCCCCTGGTCTTTCTCTGCCTTCTCTTGTTCATCCTAAATCTACATGCAAATTTCAATTTCTCTTATTTTTTCAGTTTGCCATCTTGATGTTAGGTTTCTCTCCCCAGTAGTTTCCAGAGTTCTCTAGGACTCTGTCGAGCTGATCCTGATGGTGAGAGTCAGTCAGGTATTTAATCATCATGGTGTTTATTCACAAGCTGCCACTGGGGATAGTACTCCCCTTTATTGTGATGGTCAAATCAGCACCATCAGGGCCATCTCACTTTATTTCCAACCAATTACAAAATTTCCTGTACTTTTCTCTTAACAAAAGAAATTAAGGACTCCATTGTCTTCCTTTCTTTTTTAGGATGGGTTGAGGAGGCAGGCAGTGCCAGGAAATCCTCCCAGATGGATGAAGTACCTCCTTGTTCCCCATGTGGCCTAGAGTGGGGGGGACACCAGCCAGGTATTCTGGGTCATTTGATGGAGAGAAATGTGGTAATTACGCATGTTAGTTAGTTTTTAATCAGTTTGTATTTGTTGTGGGTACAGCCCTCTGACTTCATGCTTGTGTATGATCTACGGGGGCCTAGTGCCAAATGACCTGAAAATAATATAGTGGTCACTGAACTCTTACACATAATACATTATGGTATGATGGCTGGAGGAAATGATGTGGGATTACAGTTAGAATGCTGTTTCTCAGAGGTAAAGAAGGGAGGTGACTTGTACTACAACAATGGACCAACTTATTTATTTTCACTGTCAATAACTGCTGTGCAAATTGCATTATATAAACATTTCTGTCTGTGGTCTGAACTGCCCCATAATAGCCTGAGTGGAGAACGGCAGTGTCAAGCCGTGCTCCCTGTAATATATGAATCATCCACTTGAAATATGTTAAAGGGATTAAACAAAGTAATTAGAAAACATCCTAAAAATCTAGTTTGAAAACAGAGGAACAGTGTTGTATTTACAGTTTCAAATTCTTTTTCAGTAATCTTTTTCCTCATTACCTATCTTATTCCTTTTACAATAACAGACCCAATGCTTCTACTTCACTGAAGTATTTGCATTAAGCTTTTGCTTTTTGTCAAGTTCTGAAATATGTACAATTACAAAACTGGTCAAATTATCACTTCTGTGAAATGATACTGTTTGTTTTCTACGGAGAGGACTAGCACAACATCTAGGGGACTAAGAAACCAAACATATAGAGGGTTTATTTACAATCCCTTTTCTTCATCCGAAATCTGTATTCTCCAAATTTTGACTAGGTGTGAACACTGGGTATCCCGAATGGGAAAAACAACTCAAAGAGGACATTCATGAGGATTCTGGCTCACAGTTGCCCATGTGCGTCAATGAGCTCAATTAACTGAAGAAGCGCAAGCGCCTCTTCCAGGAGCTGTCCTACAGAGTCAAGAACATATTTCGGCGGGACCCATCACCTTGGGAACACGCCGGGTTGTCAGCCAAGGTGCAGGCCAGGTTGAGCTCTGACGCCAGGAGGTTCAGGAAGCGTTTACTGGCCGCGCCGCGGGGGAGGATCCCGGCGGCGGCTGCGCCCCCGCCTCCGCCCCCAGCCCGGAGCCCCTGATTGGGTCGGTCCCCTTCGGCGCGCTCCAGCCAACTCCCCGCAGGGAAACGGATGGAGCCGAGTGCCGACGGCCCAACCCACGCTCAAGTTTTAAAACGAGCAAGTTTTGTTCTTCAGACCAAGAATTTCGCCCGGCTGCCGGGAGAAGTTGACTTTTCTTTGGGGAGTTTGAGAAGCAGGGCTTGGAGTGGGTGAGTTTTGTTTGACGCTCTTTGAAACTATGGTGCGTTTGAAGTGAAGTCACTAGAGGGCAGGGTGACGCCCGCGTGCCTCTTGCATTTTTAAGACGAACTGTTACGGTGACGTTTTGCTGTAAATAAAAATTTCCTTCCTTTGTCATTTAGGCCCACCGACGCTTAAAGCCTAAGGGCTCTTTTAACTAGCCCGTCCCTAGAACTCTTGCTCTAAAAAGGGAAACAAGACGGAGAACTACAATTCATTCACAGTCGCCTCTGGGAGATGAGTATCGGTTACTAGCTCTGACCCAACAGATCATCAGTGTAAATGTACCGAGACCATTTGTTTCAAATGCAATCAGTAGATGTGAGCAAACGTACGATTTGAAAAATGCAGCGCTCTTCATCCTCACTGGGGCTGAAGCTTCTCCTGGGTGTTTCTGTTGTCTTGCTAAACCGGGCGAGTTCTAGCACTCTCGGCGGGGGGAAATCTGTCCTCCCTGGAAGATCTCTTCTTTGTGCTGGGGGCTGGAGAGGGTTCCCTGCGGTAGGCAGCGAGGGCTGTGGGCCGCCCAACCTCCGCCCCGCCCCTAGTCGGGCCGCCCAGCCTCGCCTTGCAGCCGGGAGAAGACTGAGTCTCCTCTGCTCACTTCGGATCTGGCCAGTTCCCTGTGAGATCCAAACGGGGAAAGAGTCCGAGACGGAGAAGGGACGCGCGTTAGACTCGGGGGGCTCCAGGACTTCAGGTTGGAATGCGCGCTCGGACCAGGAGGAACAGACTCCCTGGCCCCGGCCCGCGGTCCTGGCCCGGAGGGCCAGCGGCCCAGAGTCCGGAACCTTGGTCTGCCCCACCCTCCACTGGGCAGTGCTGCCTGCCGCAGGAGAGCGCGGCGGCGGCGGAGGACGCGCTCGCTCCCCGGAGCGCCTTTGTTCGCTCCGGCCTGAGGGCGCGGGCGCCTAGCTTTCGTGGGCTTCCCGGCTGAGCGACAGCCCAGGTACGGCAGGTAGGCTGGAGGGCTTGGGGCTCGGGGTTGGGGTTCAGTATGCCAGGGCCGGGCGGGTTCCCGGCTCTGGGGAGCTCCCGGGAGGTGGCCGCCGCGCCGCGAAGGTGAGTCCCGCCGGAGCGCGGGAGCCGGGAGGCGAATGTGGCGCCCGAGAGCTTCGGTTTCAGGCCAGGAGTTCCCAAACTTGCTGTCATCCTTAGCAAGCGTGAATTCGGGTTAAAAAAAAAAAAAAGAAAAAAAAAAGCTACGTCTGGTGGGCGGTAGTAAGCAGCCAGATTGGAGAAAGATTTGAGCAAGTTACGGGCTGGAGAAATGGAGAGGAGGAAGTGGGCAGACTGGGGAAACTGAAAAAGACCGCTTCCTCTGCCCAACTTCGTTTTGCTGCGACTGTCCAATTTTTTTTTGCAGCCTGATGTCATAGTTCCTTAATAAGAGATTATATTGGTCAAAGTAGCAACTTTTTATCTGATTTTGATTACACACCCTACATTTCTGCTTTCCTGGTGTTGGTTGTCATCGTTCCTGATAAAGGAACACCAGTGTTGCAGCTGCAGTTGCCAGTGGTGACTTGTGGCTTATATCTAGGGTAATTCTCTGGTGAAAGTACCTCGATTTGAATTGGATTTGTTCCTTTGCGCCTTTTATTTTGGGAAACTTCACCTAGTCCCAAAGGGGGGAGGGAGAGGGATGTGAAAAATTGAAACTGACCCAGAAAAGGATGTTTGAAGGTGTGGGCATTGAAAAGATCCCATCCTGAACTTTCTGAAAGGAGACTTAGCAGCTGAGATTTCAACTTACTCAAAAGAAAGTTAGGGTAGGTTTTATATCTTGTCATGGGGGAGGGAGGCTGCCTTTTTTTTTTTTTTGTCAACTCTTTTTATTTTGAAGTTAGATAAGTTCAATACCTGAAATATTTCCATTATAATCTCCAAAGGAACTTTTCTTTTCTGCCTCTCTGTCTCTGCCACAGGCACTCTCCACACATTTATTGAACACCCATTCACTAAGGATGAGACGACTCAATCTGACCCATCTCAGACCTCAGTGAACTCTCTATGACACCTAAGATGGGGAGAGCATTTAGGATGAGGAAGTTCAAACTGAAGCTCAGGAAACTTGGGAAAAGAGGGATGAGTACTGCAAATGAATGCTTTGCTGAAAAATTAAACAAACAAACAAACAAAAAATGCCAACCACCTTAGAAAGTGAAGAAGATTTCTCAAAAGAAAATGCAGGCTCTAGTGAGTAAAACATCATGTATTTCATAAACATAAAATTTCCATTTTATAAAAGACTGATTCAAATGATAAAATTGTAGAAAAATGAAGTAACATTTTAATGCTCAAATATAGAACAGTTTGAATAACTCATGGGTTTGAAATGGGTCATCTATTAAAATGGGTCACTTAGGTTAGAATCATTGCAATTTGGTGACTTTCAAATTGTAGAGTTCTTTCTGAGAACCAACTGCACTAGACTCTACACAATATAAGAATATGGTTAAAAAAAACTTGCAGAATTTCTGAAGGAAACTGACTTTATTTCCTCCAAAATAACAGTATAGCCTATCTTTTTGGAATCTTGTTTGTGCTCAATTAAACATATCTAAGCTTTGCATTCTATGTCATACTTTACCTTTTGAGGAATATTTCCATAACCATTATTTTATTTCATTGTTAGAATAATTTTGTGAAGAAATGCATTGTTTTATCCTTGTTCCAGAAAGTGAAAGAGAGCAAATTATTACAAAAGTTTTGCCATCTGACAAACTCTCAGCCAGCAAATGTGTAACCAGGACACTGAATAACTAGTATTTTTTTAAAAATTATAGTTGGCATATACATAGGAAGTATAAGAATCTTCACATTTAAGGATGAGATACAAATAAATAAATATTTTGAATAAATAAAAGTGATATTTTCAATTTTAATTCTGGGAATTCAAAAGCTGACTGTGATCTGTAACTTATTTTTACAATTTCCATAGTGTCTTCCATAGTGAAGGTTTTAATACTAGAAACCAGTTGTCTTCAGAAAAGAATAGCCTACAAGTCTGTAAGCAACAAACTCTCAAAAGTCAAAGTTAGAGTCCCATAAAAAGACCCATAAATTATGGAGAAGTAAATAAGCTTTAAACTTACTTAAAGCACTATCAGAGTTGTATAAAGACTTATAAAGACTGACAAAATGCAGATGGTAGTCAAAAAAATGACTTGAAGGAAAAAAAATGTCTTTATACAATTTTGATAGTGTTTTAAGCAAGTAAGTTAAAAGCGCAACTCAGGTTTGCTTCCCCATAATTTAGAGGCCCTTATAATCGTTTGACTGTGTCATCGTCACACAAATGTGTATTTATGTGCTTGAGGGAACCATATTATTCTGTCAAAGATAAAGGAGAACCATGCTACGCTACTTCTGTTCTCAGTCAACATTATTTGGGATATGTTAGTGAATCTTAGGTATCAACTCAGTGTTTTGTTTTGTTTTTTTAAAATCATATCTAGTATTTATGGAGATGAAGAATATTAAGAGTATAGGTAATCTTTGAAAGGAAAATAACCCCTAAGGACTATCAGCCACCTACTAATTAAACTATCATGGTAATAATGTATGGACAGTTTCCCAAGAACAGGAAGTGCATACTGAATAGCTAATCTGGACCATGCCTCTCACTCAGTCATCTTTAATTATCCTCAGAAGTCATTATATGTTATATGGTTCAGAGATAAGTCAGGCTCCTGTGATTGATTTATAGAAATGCAGGAATAAAAGTCTACTTTTGTTTGCACTATATAATTCTGTTTTCACCACTCTCCTGCCAGTCTGGTCCACATTTGAGGTTGCACCAGGATATTTACTCTGGTAAGACCGACACCAGAAACATCTCAGTATCCTGCTAACGTTTACCCAGCATTCTGCTGGTGGCCTATTACATAAATTAAATGTAGGCATTACCTACTTTCAGGTTGTCTAGCAACCTTAGAATAAGATAGCTGCATAATAAATAGGAGCTAACTTATATGTTGATCAACTGGAACTTAGAAGCATGCTATATATACCTTTTGTTTTAAACTATTTAATTTTTGTGCTCTGTAAATCTTCAATCAAATGTTTCCAAATATCCAGAACAGGACATAGGAAATAGCATTGGACAATAGGCTTATATGTAGAACTTATATCACAGTTTTAGACTAGCTTGTGTTGTTACCTTGTTTCTGCATCACTGTCTTTTATAGAGCTATCATAATTTGACCTCAACTGTGTATGGTGCTTCTCTTTCCATTTTCTCCAATGCTTATTTATTGACTATTTGCTTAAAAACTTCTCTTTTTCTTCTCTCATTCCGTCCCCAACTCTCTTTTTTCCCCTACGACCCCCTTCTGCCTCTTTGGACCTTGGTCTTAAATTTCCTTATCTCCTTGTGGAGGAAAGGCTCCATATATTCAAAGGACAGACACTTCACAAGGTCACTCTTGTTGTGCATTGTCTAGTGCTACTGGGGTCAAGGAGAGAAAATTGAGATGTTGGAAAGTTAGGGAAAGGGCAGGTTACAAAGAAAATGAAAACAAGCACTGTCAAAATGCAGGTGTTAGTAAACATGAATGACTCCAACTTCCGATAATGGAGCAAAGTTTTGGCCTTCTGGGCTAGCTTCTTTCAGTCCTGCTACTCCTGCTTCCCTATCCCTCCCATTCTGGTGGGGGCTCCAGGAAAGCAGCCATCCCCTTGCCAAGGAGGAAGGACAGGTGAAGAACACAGGGTCAAGGTTTGGAACTGAAATTAATCAGCTGCTTCTCACTTTCATGTGAGTTTATGAAGGAATGTCGTTAAGTGGTTAAACTGTGTTTGGGTTCCTGCATTTTCTTTTGCCCAGTGAAACTGAAATTTCCTCCCTTTTATGTTCTGAGACTTAAAGAGTCATAGTCTATGTATGACATTCAAAACTGACTCTGGTCACTGTAAACACTACCATGTATGTTAGTGATGGTTGCTAGAGGGGACAAAAGGAAAAATTGTTTCTTACATGGGCAAGAACAAAACAGACAAAACAGACAATAGTTGAACTTAAAAGAGCAGCCCTGTTAACCTAGTCAATGGTGCCTTGGGAGTGGAAACAGGATCAAGTCTAGGGAAATAAGTGTTTGACATCCCTAAGACCTGTTATATATTTCAGCCTTTTCATTTTCTGCTTAATTAAAATCACTACTGGGAATTTCTAGTGACTTTTAACATAACTTCTGTAGTAATACTTGTAATCTCAAGCTACCAGTTTCTTTTGCAGAAATCAGTCCTTATATGTATGTTTAGTTGGTATTTTCTTATCTATACTTTTCTTATAATCAGCATATAGCAAACTAACCCATGCTTCGCTTATAAAGATATGAACATAATTCATCATGAATTATTATACTGAAATATTATACTGAATTTACACTATAGATTTGAAGTTTTTCCAACCTTTGTAATGCCTCTATCACATCCATGGTAAGTGGGAATTTAAAGTCTTAGGACCAACACTGAATCAAGAACTAACTACATATAATATTCTTTGTGGAGCGTTAACAGCTCCAAATGGCTCCTTCTCTTTGCCTATGACATGAGCTAAAACTTCCTAGCTAGCCACAGGCCCATAAAGCAACTAAACACAGTTGTTGAGTAGAATTTTTCATTATTTACAGGCCCTAAATTGCAAACACATGCTTATGCTTTATTAAAGAATAAAATGCCAACTGAGAAATTATTTAAGTTTTCACATTTAAAATGTAAGTTGCAAACTTAAATTTCAGGTTTCTTTCCTTTTTAATCAAATAGGAAAGGCAAAGACTCCAGTTGTTTTTCAGCATCAGTTACTACAACTATTTATACTAAGAAAAATCTATAAAATCAGACTACAACATTTTTGGTAAATTCAGAGCTTTAAAGAAAATTCCTGATTTCTTTTAACAAGCAGTTTTGCTCTTGAGGTTTGGTGTAGCTATATAGTTTAACATTGAATTGATGATCAGAACACTCCAGGAAAAGAATTACTGTCATGTGCAACATAAAGATGAAACAAAAATTTTGTCTTTCTTCCCTTTAAGTTGTACCTGGACAGGAACCAAAACTTATCTCTTATATGGGACTTTATATCATAAAAGTTTAAAGTAAAAGGTACAAAGTACCAAGACTTTGAGGACCTGCCCTAATCTTTAATCCTCGTGATTCCACTCTGAGATGGCTTCTTAGATCATGTTGTCTCTCCAAACCCTCACCTTCAACCAAACCCTCACTCCTCACAGAACCAAACCAAACCAAACCAAACCCTCAAAACAAAACCAAACAGAAACCTCGCTCCTCACAGAAACCTGGTAGTAGTCTAAAATCTAGACTTCACTTCTCTTGCCATCGGAACACTTAGTAGGTCCTACTGGGGTTTTGCTTTCCTAGAATGGATGGCTTTGTCTCCTCCTTCCTTTTCCCACCTACTGACCATGCCACCTCACCTCTTCTTGCATCAGTATGAGATATCCCACAACCACACCACATGCCACTGCTAGGTCCATCCTTTTGTATAAACAGAAGCCATGTTGACAAGGAAGAGGTTGTTCAAAACAAAACGAGAAACTTTGGTGACTTCCTGCGATCCTTGGCATTCTCTAGCTCTTCTGCCTTATTTTCAAGATTTTCTATAAGCAACCTCAAAGAAATGCCTGTTACTCAAATATTTGCCATATTGCAAATTTTTCCTTCTTTCCTGATCTCAATCGGCCTCTTGCAGCCACCTAATTCTTGTTCCTCTGCAAGCTCTCCTGACCCTCCTGTCACTGAGCTCTGCCCCTAGAGACACTCCTGTTGTGCCTGCAGTGAGTGCATCCACTTAGGTGCTGACACAGTCTGTCCTTGATTGATGTCCATAGACTCCGCTTTCGTGAGTCTGTGACTACTGGATCATAGATACTTTCAAATTGGAGACTATATATATATATATATATATATATATATATATATATATATACACACATCTATCTATAGTGTGTCTAACAACCCTGCTTTATGAGCCCCACCATGCTGGTAGAAATATTTACCTAGCCAGTACTTACACACTTGTCAGATGCATCAAAACACTGGGCACTGACATTATTTAACTTGAACATAAAGTACAGCTTTCACCATCTTGATTAAAGCTTAAAAATTCACAGCAGATTTTGTATGTTTTATGATCACCAAAACAGGCTCAACAAAAAGATGAGTTGACAGTAGGAGTGAAGAAAAAAAAAGTCAAAGGTCATTATGCAGAGACTTGAAGCCTCTAGGGGCACTAACTAGTTTTTTCTCCAGAGTTCAAAGAGCTCCCTTGTGAAGAAATACTTTTTTGAGTCCCTAAAGGTCACAGCTCTCAGACTGTAAAATAATTGGGGTGGGGTCTGCCACCTTGTTTTCTGATTTTCCTACTTTATTTCTGCTATTTCTATTATGAAAGAGTATTTCAAGAATATCTATTCCTTTTTCCCAGTCCAAGTAGAAGTAAATCCAAGTTATAGCCAAATTGATGAGTGTTTTCCTCTGAGTGGTTCTTTGTCCTGATCTCCTCTTTAGTCTTTCCTATCTCCGATTTCAGTAGTTTCTCCAGTCATCTAGAATTTTAATTTTCCTTCATTTACAGTGCAATTATATTCACCCTCAATTCACAGATTAAATGATCAAATCAGAATGCAGCAAGAACTGCCTAAGGCTACACAATAAATCTGGTCCCAAAAGGCTGGAGTTTCATTCGTCAGTGGTCAGTGAACCACGCAGCGGGCACACAAAGGGAGCAGCACCCACAGCATTCTGGGGGAAGGCTGCTGAGCCCGCATTCATTATTGGCGTCAGTGTTTCCTGTATGGCCTGGCATTTTCCTTCCGCAGGTCAGCGGGCCCATGGGCTTCTCCCCTGTCCCTGCTTCTGTGCTTTGACTTTGGAAGCTGGGAGATGTGCTTTAGAAAAGCTTGAAGATGCTGTGTGAACCGGGAAATTCAGCATTGACTGAATGTATGTGGTCTCAGCAAGGCCCGAGTGGGGTGGCATTGGTTAGTTGTGATGAATGTGTTTAGATCATGGAGGTACATTTGCTTTGGGTTGGGAAAGGCCAACAGTGACTGTCACTCAATTAAGAGAAATTTAACTGTGCTTGTGTAGTAAAAGAGGGTAGAAGCAGAATATAAGCTTCTGTATGTAAAAGAGAAATGGTACTATTAAAGATCCGTTTCCACTGCCTAAATCTTCTCTCTCAGGTCAGTATTATCAGTGAGATTTGGTTATGATTTATGTATGCTTTGTGTGAATCATTCAAGCCGTGGAGACTGGAGAAGTCTTATTTCCGAAGTTCACATGCCCAAATATGTAGTATGGGTGTTGGCTTCTTGACAGTTTTTTTTGTTATTTTCCAGAAAGTAGTTTTAGCCCTGTGAGGTCATCAGGAACAGCTGATGAAATACAGGAAGATAAGGTTAATACATATACAGTGGGTTGGAACAGCAGTTGAAACGTGTTATGGGCAGGCTGTTAAGCTTGTAGCATCAAGTCTATCATCTGCTCGGTAACAGGCCCCATCATGGGAGAGTGATGGGTGCCTCTGTGAGTCAAGGGCACATGCAGTTAATGAAGAGTTAGATTTGTGGGCTGATGTTCTAGCAAGAAGCCCAGACTTACAAATAGGTGTGAACAGCTGCTCAGTGAGCTGGCACTGGAACATGCTAAACACAGCTGCTCAGAAATGGGGAGCTAGTTTGCCTGAGGTTCCAAAGGTTACTCTCCTTTGTTTTTCTCCAGTGTTTGTTGGAATAGGAACTACAGGTACATTTCAATTGAGAATTTTCTTAGACACTTTAAACAATTTTACTGTCTGTAAATCTGCCAATAAGAAATCCCTGCCACCCTGCACCAAGACTTGGGTTCCTTCAGTAGATACTGTGGGGCAAACAGTATATTCAGGCCTTCACAGGTGAGCTGTTATGGAAGTGAGCCAGCTAAGACTGACAGGAAATGCCCCTTCCACCCTGAGGCACACTGGATACAAACCTCAAAATTTTACAAAACAATACTCTGACTATTTTCATTGTACTCTGGCATTCTCTGTTATGGTCTTCCTCTCTCAAAATTCTTGTGGTTTCCTAGGTGTGTTTTAGTTTTAACATCTGTATGTTAGGGGATAATATTTTAACTGTGCTGCTTCTCACTAGATAAAGCCTTACAGGAGCTTGATTCTAATCCATCCTCTTTGGCTTTTAAAGTGGCCAGCACTCTGACATGCAGGGAATGGGAAGTATGGCTGGATGCAAGAGGCCTGCAGTCTTGTAGCCAGGACTTTGACCACACTTCAGGCTGGTAGCATGTGTGTAATTGACTTGATATGGGCAAAGTACAGTGAATTTGAGGATAAGGGCTCTGGACTAAAAAGCAGGGCCTCTGCCTTGGGACTTGTGATGGTAGCAGGAGAGAGATAATGCTGTCTGCCCAGCCTGGAATGCTGGAACCTGCCTTGGCCTTTCCTAGGCAGTCTATTGAAAGTTTAGGCAACCTGATGTGCACTTCTCCCGGAAGTAAGACAAGAATGTGTCTTATTTGTGGCAAGCACTAGGGACAGAATCATGAGGAATGGGGGTGCTATCTCAGAGTGAGAGAAAAGGGAGGACATGGGAGGGGGACTAGTGACACAGGCCTCATCTGAGGGTGCACGTGACTGGGCATCATGACCCCCAGTTGTTCCCAAATGATTAGCTGTTTGATTGAAAGGTGGTCCTCCTCCCAGCTCCAGCATTCAAAGAACACCTGCCAGAGGTCACACACTGACATGGATGCTGAGGGCAGGATATCTACAACATAGTGCCTTGCATCAAGGGGTGCAGTTAATTGAGCAAGGCAGGTAAATAGACAGTTTCAGTACCAGAAAATGGGTAGAAGAAGATGCTATGGCCATACAGATAAGAAGCACCTTTGGTGGGGAGTTGACCCAAAACAGGTTGCCTAGAGAAGGATGCCTGAAGAATGAGCATTAGTAGACTTCTTGTTAGCAAGGGGAGGAGGGCTTGCCAACCACACTTTGGGTACAGAGGCTGGTGGGTATGAAATAGAAAGATGTTGTGAACTAATGGGGAAATAGGAAGGGGCTCAAAGAGCTCAGTGGGTCACTTGGTTAGGTCTGAGTTTTAGAGAGATCACTGACTGCAGAGCAGAGAATGGTTTGGCCAGGTGGTTATTCAGTCTGCTGCATGGTCTGGGTGAGAAGTGATGATGACAGGAAAGGATGAAGAAAGATTAGAAGAAGCAATTCACAGGATTAACTAGTGGGATATGGAAATAAAGGAAAAGAAAAACTTTCAGATTTCTGGCATAGATGCATGAAGAGCAGTCAGACACAGAGAAAGTGGAAACAGTTTTTAGGGGAAAAGAAAGCAGAATTAATTAGAAATGGTAATTGAGTACCCCTGTGTGTTAGGTGTTTATCTGTCTATTAATGTATCTATCTATCTATCTATCTATCTATCTATCTATCTATCTATCTATCTATCTATCTATCTATCTATCTATCTATCTATCTATCTATCTATCTATCTATCTATCTATCTATCTATCTATCTATCTATCTATCTATCTATCTATCTATCTATCTATCTATGATTAGCTAGCTAGCTGGCTAGCTAGCTAGATATCCATATATGTTCCCATTCAATTTGTATATAGATGGTAGTGTTCCAATTTATTTAGATATCTGGATTAGATGAATTAATTAGTGCAATAAATAGTGAGTGACCAAGCCAGCATTGGGGGTGAAGTTTGCCGACAACAAGAGCACTTATTGACTCTGATATATTACTTCCTGTTTTTAAACATGTTAACTTTGAGGTGCTGGTTCAATACCAAAAGAATATGAGTGTATAGATTTGGTACTCATAAAGGTCTTTGGGTAGAGAAAGTTTAGAGTACACTTTTGTGAAGCATATCTCAACTCCTTGTTTATGAACCATACTAAAAAGAAAACTTACTCTTATTTCTGCATTGTCTTGGGCAATTGTAAAAGTTTCATTTTGTGAAATTTTTGTTCATTCAGTATTTGGCCTTAAACTACTTTCATCCTGTATTTCAAGTCAAAGGACCCATGCATTTATCTATCTGAGAAATTTGCCCTTTAAGGATATTAGGTGACATTCATTTGGGAAGGTTTTTTCTGTTTTTTGTTTGTTTAAAATTTTTTAAAGATTGCGAAAAGGAGCATCTCTGTATGCTGAAAGGGATGACTGAACAGCATGGTTCTTTCCCTTTTGCTATATTCCCCTAAAAACCAAAATAGCTGTCTGTCTCTGCTACATGCTGGACTTTCCCCCTTTTGTCCAAATCATTCAGGTTACCTTTAGTTTTTCAGAACTTAAGAGTAGCGTGTTTCTTTTGGGTAACCTGTCATTCATTTTTTTTTTCTCTTCTTGATTCAAACAGGCTGCACTTAACCCACACAGAAAGAAGTACATGAAACAGCTACGAGAGGCCAATGAGTGAACCAAGGATGCCAGTGTGGAAAGTCTTGTGGTGCCGGTGTTCTTATCTGGTGTGTTACATTCTCTGGCAAGCTCAGAAAAGATGGAATTAAAAGAAGATATCTTGTAAAATATAAAACTCTTTTGACATTTGTCATGACCAATGTATATTAAGATGCACAGCTATATTTCTGTAAGACTCAAAGCTCTATGGTCTCAAAGAAGCAAACACCCTTATAAAACTGGTCCTGGGGAACAGTAGACCTGAATGGTTGTCAGGATGTTTGTTAATGGCAGAAGAGTCAAAAGGCAATTTGTTCACTTATTTGCCACTTGTTTGATATTGTGCCTCATGTTTTTTTGGGGACCTACTGATAATCATGTCATAAGCCATGTGAAGTCCTACTCATACAGATACCTCATAAATAGCTACGATTTTGTGAATGACTCACTCTCTCTTAAGCACAGTTCAGCGCCTCGCTTCCAATACTTGATTAACCATGAGGAAAAGTGTCAAGACCAAGATGTCCTCCTTTTGCTGTTTGTAAAGACTGCTCCTGAAAACCATGCCCGCCGTGAGGCGATCAGAAAGACTTGGGGCAATGAGAGGTATGTTCACTCTCAATTCAATGCCAACATCAAAACTCTGTTTGTCTTAGGAAAACCTTCTAATCTACAGAAAAGAGAAGAACTGCAAAGAAAACTGATTTGGGAAGATCATAAGTACAGTGATTTAATTCAGCAAGACTTCGTTGATTCTTTCTACAATCTTACTCTTAAATTACTTACGCAGTTCAGCTGGGCAAATAACTTCTGTCCACACACCAAATTCCTGATGACTGCTGATGATGACATATTTATTCATATGCCAAATCTTATTGAATACCTTCAAAGTTTAGAACAAATTGGTGTTCAAGATTTTTGGATTGGCCGTGTCCATCGTGGTGCCCCTCCTATTCGAGACAAAAGCAGCAAATACTACGTCCCCTATGAAATGTATCAGTGGCCAGCTTACCCTGACTACACTGCTGGAGCTGCCTATGTAGTCTCCAGTGATGTGGCCGCCAAAGTCTATGAGGCATCACAGACGCTTAACTCCAGTCTTTACATAGATGATGTGTTCATGGGCCTCTGTGCCAATAAAATGGGAATCATGCCACAAAACCATGTGTTTTTCTCTGGGGAAGGTAAGACTCCTTATCATCCCTGCATCTACGAGAAAATGATGACATCTCATGGACATGTTCAGGACCTTCAGGACCTCTGGGAGGATGCCACAGACCCGAAAGTCAAAACAGTTTCACGAGGTTTCTTCGGTCAAATATACTGCACGTTAACTAAAATATTTCTCCTCTGTAGAGTTTCCGTTGACACATACCCTTGCAGGGCTGCCTTTGTCTAGCAGGACTTGAGTGTGTGTTGTCCCTGTCACTGAGCCAAACCCAGATACAAAACCTTTCAATATTTGTCTATACAAGGGAAGTGAATATGAAAAACAAAGAAATATTTTGACTATCAAAATGTTTCTTCAGTATAACTTATCTACTTCATTGCCTGAATTCATTTCATCCAAGAATCTATATATAAAAGGGGTTTAATGAAAATCAAACAAAAAAGTAATTCAAGTTCTCACTTTATGCCACATGTGTATTTGGGATATAGAGATGTTATTATGGTGCCTTCATGTTAGAATAACTGCTTTTATAAAATACCAAGTGAAGAGAGTACATTTCTAAAAAAATGAATATATTATTAGACCAGGTACACAGGTTTATTTTTATTAAAGAGCACTTGATTGGAGGTGGGAGCAGGGGAGAATTGGCCTAGGTAAAAGTACATGAAGCTGGTGAAGGATGAAGTCTTTTTTTCAGAAATTTTGGAAAAGGCATACAACTTTTTGTAAATAGCTGCATATGTGTCACTTATTGTGACATATAAGCAGTGATTTTACCTAGTGTTTGCATCTTTTAAAATATATATTTTATTTAAAATATATTTATATTTTTCAAAGTATAATGTGAAATTTGAGAAGCCATTGTCTTTGCCCTAAATATACTTTTATATTTTATTGAATATTAGAAAAATACCCAAAATATGGACAGTTAGCTAAACATAGAGTCCTCTGTAAGGAGAAATCATTGTTAATTTAAGTAAGTTGATTTTAGTTGAATAGTGTTTTAACTGATTTTTAAATATTCAATACTGGCCTAGATTAAAGGTAGTTCTTTGAATGTATTTACATGGAAGAATATAATAATGGAGGAGACTTCCAAAGCAAAAACAGAACATTAAAGGTCTCTTTTCTCCAGTATTTATAAAATAATATTCTTAATGCCTAAATTACCGTAATTATTACTAAAATTTGTCTACCCCTTCTCAAGAAGGTCTAAGAAATCATAGTACTTTGTTCCATGTTCAGATTTTAAAACTGGGAGTATTAAGCATCAATCAAGACTATAGTATTAAAAAAAATATTTCATCAAAATACCTATCAGATAAAGTAGAAGGCTTAAATATTTCAAATTTGAAAACAGAAGAAAATGATAGGCAAGTCATTTGACTAGAATCTAAAACCTTTGTAAAGTTGTATGTTTCCTTGTAGTCAAAGAGATGATTGAGATCCAACAGCGTAAGTTTTGTTTTACAAAGCAATATAAAAACGTGACCACGATGCAAACAACCTCTCACTCTAGAAATTACTAAGTTCTGTCTGTTGTCAGGGAAATGATATCGAAAGCCCAAAAAGTGATTTCAGCAAAATGTTGGAAGTATTTATATAAAACATTTGTCTGTAGAGACACCTGGTATAGGAAACTATGTCTCATTTAATAAGATGATATCTGAAACATGCAAGACAACTAAAAAAAGAATTCTCAGTAAGTACTGATGGGTGATTATGTATACATATAATTTTTGCAGATAGCTTTTTCATGTTTACGGAAAATTTTTTGTAAACTTATTTTCTATTTTGAAAATTGAACTTGTTTACATTAATTTCTCAGATAATTTAGTGTTTTTTAAGTAACATCATAACTATAGCGTCCAACATTTTAGTTTATAATTACTTCCTTGATAAGTTCAGGATTTTTAAATCATTACACTTAAATTTTTTGACCAATTTTAAAAACTGTAGAGAACAAAGAACATTTTGACAAAACCCACTTATAATTCATTTTTATGAGTTGATTCTGTAATAACCATTTGAATTTTGGCCACTCATACCCCATGTCTATACTTGTTATTCTTTCAGCTTGATATTGCTTGAAAACTTTTGTGTCTCTCTGATGATGGAATGATCTTGTTTACAGCAATACTTTTGTGAAATAATTATTTATTTGGGAAAGAGCTTTCCTCAGCTGTGTTCCTTTTTTTAAAGTTTTTGTTTAGAATAGAATGGAATGAATTTAAATTTAAAGGAAACATGAAAGCACTTCCTTTTTTTTAAATAAAAAGGTGTTGCTATATGCCTCCTTCACCAGACTTAAGGTACTCAGAAGAGTATTGTAAATAGAGGATTCCAACCTTTTAAAAAGGAAGGGAAAAAATTTTGGTGCTCCAGTGCTGTCCTGTCTTTTAAAAATAACAAAGGGAAAATAAACTTAGTCTAGATAGCCAACCACTTGAGGAGAAGATGGTTATACAGTGTTATTGCTAAAAAAATTTTTTACCTCTGGATTGGTTTCCATATTATTATTTTTTTCCCATATTATTTTATACCAAAATGTTAAATATTTATATTATTTGAATTTTGCTCTTGTATGGCAAAATAATTAGTGAATTTTTAAAAATAAATCTATGATTTCCAACAAACAACTTGAAAATTGTCAGCAGATGTATATTTTCACAAAGGTTTTTAAACTTCTCGGTGAACATCACTTTTTCATACAATCAACTTGTCCTGTTTACTGTCAGGTCTGCAGTTTGTGTGCCTGACCCTACTCCTGTTCCACAGATGTGCTGCTCTGTCCAGGGCAGGGGATTATAGTCTCTCTCCAACAGGCGACCACCGCAAACGCCTCTGTTTGTTAAATGATAAACTGGAATGTCTACATGGGAGAAATCTTCTCTGCTAATAGATTTTACACAAAGGGATGAAATAAAGAATGTGTAGCCATAGCGCCTTAAACCCCTTTTTGAAATTTTTCCTTTTATTTGATATCATTAGTTGTCTGAAAGTAGATTAAAATTTAGCTCTGGTTTCTTAAAGTCAAGAATATTCTTAGGTCTGCTTTGGGACATTTGGTGCTTTAGTATACTTGTCCATAGAGTGCTCTTACTTGCTTTCCACCTTAGTCCTCTCAATTCTTAGTATATGATGTGATTCAATCTACTTTTTTAAAAAATTTGGAAGCATCTGAATTATTTGACTGGAGTAAAACTTTTTACTTACACAAGTCATGGATGTAGCTGGAATGGCTGTGGTGACTACATGAAATATTGACTCACTTGACCTATATTTACTATAGCTGCAATGACAGTATGACCAGAGACCTCGATACAAGCTTATTCACACTACTATCATCAAGAGATGATAGTTAGGCTTCTCTTTGATTCTGTCTTCCCTGCAACCACTGCATTCTACAGTGAGTCAAGTCATAGTCACAGCTTTCTTTATCATATTCCTGTGCTCTCGATTTCAAAGGCAGCTCATTACTGTCAGCATCAATTGAATCTCTTTCACCTGGTTTTCAAGGCTTTATGTTTTCTTCCTTTCCTCCTCTGTTCACTGTAGTGTTCTTTTTTCCAGTGTTATTCTCATACCTTCTCAATGTGGCTTCCCTTACCAGAAGTACTAATTCTCCTGTAGCTCTGATATCTTGGAAATCCAACCCTAACTTTGTTCCTCCACTAGTATCTCCTTTTGCCCTCCCTGAAAAATACATATGTGAGCACTTACATTACATATTAGGAATATGTAATATTTGGAAGGTAGGCGCTGTGCATGGTGTATCTAAGAGTGCTTAAAATATCTATTTTTTCAAATAGTGTTATTCTGATAAGTCACCCAAATATGTAAAGAAATTATTCTGAACCCTAATGAACACTATCGAGTATTATATTTTACCTATACTAAAGCTTCATATTTATTAAACAGAATCTGAATGCGTACTACATGCCAAGCATGTTGTACCTATCAACACTACCCTCAATAAATTCAAATCTATAAAATTAAGTGTGAATAAGGAAATGTAGATTAGATGGGTTGCATGGATTAAAGACTGATGATCTTAAAGGTTTGTTTTGAAGACTGGTGGTGAAACAAAAATAGTTACCATATAGCTTCTATACCTATATAAGTATGATTTAATGGCTTGCTATAAATTAACAGAAGTCATCAACTAACTTAACAGGACCTGTTTAACTTAAGGATCTCATAGAAGTAAAATTATAATGATAAGAGTAGTGTATAGGTTGTAATAATTAGAAAAGTACTAGAAGAAATACTGTTGCTCATGGCAAATAATAGAACACTTTGCCAAGTGCTGCTGAAGCATGATGACCAATTGAAGTATGATGACCTGAAATATGCTGAAGCACAGTGATCTAAGAAATGCAGCCTAGGGGTTGTAGATAAACAATACATGACTTACTAACTCAGTTTACTGGTACGGAGACCAGTTTCTCTTTCAGTCTTCCACATTCTGTCTTCCATCACATCAGGTCATGTACCAAAACCAATGACAGCCCACTCCGAACACCAGAACATGTAAAGGGTATATAAACCCTCAACTTTCTAGTAGAGGCACTCAGCCTTGGGAGGTGAATCTACTGTCAGTGCTGGTACTGATAAGCCTGTTTCTTGCCAGCCCTGGAGTCCTCGTTCCCTTAGTACCAGCTTTCAGTGCTTTTCAGAGGACCCACTAAACAGAATCAGAACTATGTAGCCTATTTACAGTTACTCAAAGGTTTCAGACAGTGTAAGTCTTGAATACATAAAAATACATGAAAAAAAAACACAAAGTAGCCTAATTAAACTAGTAGTGGCTCTCAGGAGAGTTTAGTTGTGTAAAATGGTGGTTCATTCAATCCACAGGCTAGAAGCAAAATGGTATTCATGTAAATGCAAAGTAAATGCCACACACAGTAAGTCAACTGGTGTGGATCTATTAAGTGTGCTAGAATAGGGGTTAAATCATGCAAGGGATTTGGAATATAAATTCTTTTCAAAAATGAATTTGCCCTTGTTTTTGGTCTTGATCACACCAATTTAAGCATTCTTATTTGCATGCATGCATGTGGCTCTAAATGTCTTCCCTTAGGCCAAATTTGAATAAATTGTGTCTTGGGGTGGGGGGGGGCTGTTGCCTTTAAAGACTTTTAAACCAGTAATTCGATTGATGTCAAGATTAGTTTACACTTATCTTGTTACTAGTTTACCATTTTCTTGCTAATTCACTTTTTCCATAACTGAGTGTCCTTAGAAGTTTGGTCTGTGCCATTTTCAGCTCTTATTTGTTGCTTTTATGAAATTTGTATTTTGTTCTTAGGTACATAAATGAATAAATAGAATACAACTGACTCTTGAACAGCACGGGTTTGAGCACCAGGCGTCTGCTTATTTTGGGGTTTCTTTTTCTTTCCTAGGATTCCACATTCATGGATTCAACTAACCAGAAGTTGGTTGGCTGCATCTGAGGATGTGGAGCCAGCATGTATTACACGGGGATTTTCCACTGCACGTGGATGGGTGCTCTAGACCCGACTGCTCACGAGCCAACTGTATATGATCAGTATTTACTCTTAATAAATACATGATTTTATTGGGAAGGATAAAGTGGAAGGATAAGAGATGAGATTTAAAGTGGAGAACTGCCTCCCCCGCCCCATACACATCTCTTCCCACCTGCACAGGGATTCAAAGGGCTCTGTGGTCTTACCTACGGGGGGAAAGATTTCCAGGAGTGTTGAGCTGCTCAAGTGCTGGGTCCTCCCCATCATCCCTGCATTCAAGTACTTCTTCTTTCTGAAATGAAAGAAATTTTGTTAACATAGTTCTCTTGATTTTGGTGAAAAGGATTCTTCCTCTATTTTCCTTTCCCCCAATTTCTTTCTAGGTCTTGCTTGTCCTAGACGAGCAATCTATCAAGTTCCTCATCTTCCTCATTCTTGGGTTTTCCCCAGCTACTCTAGATCTCTTGTAGTTGGCCTTTTAGACTTCCTCTAAGAACATAAAAAGCTCATACTTAAATGCAAGTATCTTTTATTCTTAATAATGCAAGACTAGTAAGACTATTCCTTTCCATTATCTTTGATTCATAAAAAAATGATTGAGGATTTGAGCCACATATGATAGTAAGGAGGGCCTTTGACTTCAGAGCTTTAATAATTTTTCTTCTTTTTGGGTAAGAACCCAAGGTATGAAGAAATTTCCTGAGGTCAGGAAGAGAATTATAGGCAGAAATGAGTACAGCCCAATCAATGTCCACCTTCACAGGCCTGTAGCCACATGAGTTCTGTCATAGGTCCTTGAGGCCTTGAATGTGGTCATCTGTGCAGGCTGTAAGCCAGGTTGGAAGTCCTGTTTCCTCACCTGTCAGCTCTGAAACCTTAGGAAACTCATGGAAATTCCTTGCCCAGATTTCCTTCTGAGAACCTGTATCCCAGGGCACTATCTTCTACAGAGGGCTTTTCAGAATAACAGTATTTAAGCTCCCCAAATAAACAAGCTTTCTCATTTGATTTTAACGAACTTATCATTTGAAGGAGGAAGCAAGATTGCATGACAGTCATAGCAATAAGAATTACATAAAATTATGGGTAAGTAGAAAATTAACTAGCATCGGAGTCCTTTCTGCCTGCCAGATTCTGTTGATAAGAATTTAACATACTCCCAAATGAGAGTATAGATTCATAAAGGACCTTTCCTGCTAAAGGGAAATTTAATGAATCAAATTAAAGATTCTTGTATGTTACTAGAGCTACAGGAAGAATGAACTTTCCTAGACAGAAATGGGAAGTATTAAAAAATAAGCGAGTGGTAAGTTAAGCAGCTAGTTAATGCAATTGAAGAAGAAATTCCCTGGATTAACAAAGCAATCAAATATAAGAGGAGGAGGGGAGAATCTTGGATTAACAAAGTAATCAAGTATAAGGGAAGGAGGGGAGAATGGGAACCAAGTGGGAGAGGGGGTTCAGTGGTCTAGGGTAATGGATTCTGGGTGCTTTGGTGATGGGTGGGGTGTAGTGACATACATCTCAGGAGGTATAAACGTATTCCTCTAAATAACATGTCAGTATTACCTCAATACAAATTAAATAAAATACAGATGTGGAAAGACAAGCAGTCAAGGTAAAGTTTTATTTAAACGCCAACTATAAAAATAAAATTCAGATATTCGGTGGCTGAAAGAAACTGGATCTTTGACTTTTTTCATTTGATTTTTTTTCATATCTTCCCAAATTTGGTATTATATTCAGAAATACTCTAACAAAGGAGTATTAGGAATACCAATCTTGCAAATTAATTCAAATATACAATGGTAGTCTTGCATTTCAAGTTCATACTTTTTCTTTTAAAATAGCATATTATATCAAAAGAATAGAAATTTAATTTCCTCTGTTACTCATATTTGACCAGAGACTAGTATATATTTTCATGAATCAACACAAAGTAATACCATTCCCAAGACTGGACCAAAAGTAAATACCATTCTCAAGATTCTAAACAATCTGGTGACTTTCAGACATTTTTTTTCTTTTTTGCATTTCCATATAAAGCTTAACTAGTTGCCATAGTAGTTAGTGTTATGTACATTAGACCTCTTATTAGTTCCTTGTCTGTGACTGTACCCATGACCTCGCTGACTTTGAGCTCCAGCTGTATTTTATCTGTGGGTTTTCAACATGTAAAAGAGGGCTTTCATGAAGACTAACCACTGTTATTAACACAAATTCCTCTCACTATAAAAACTTGTTCCCGTTTAGAAAATGAACTGTGCTCTTTCCAACACTGCTGACCTATTGTCAGCGGTGGTGGATTTTAAAATCTCAAATGAGTGGTGACACACGAGTGGTGGAGGAACAATGACTCACAGTGTAGATATGGTCCTGTCATCTCATATCACATGATGACGGTTCTGTAATTTGTAGGTTTTGTAATGCATGAAATTGCATCGTGAGCTTCCTGAAATGCTCGTTAAATTTCCTGAAATGTATAGACTTGGTTGTGCCAATCCATGTCAGACATCACATAGTTGGTGCCAGGATAGAGGGGGAATATTATGCCAATCAAGTCTGATGGAATCCAATACCAGTAACACTGAGGCTGTCACAGGGTGGATCCATAGCAGATCTGGAAACTGCTTCAATAAGAGCCTACAGTGAAATTCCAAGGGATATGTGCACTACTGTGTTCACAGCAACACTATAATCATCAAATTATAGAAACAACCTAAGTGCATAGGACAGAGGTGTCACCTAGATAAATCTGGTAAAAATATGCAATGGAATACTACTCAGTAATTTAGGGGGGAAAAAGGTTAACTCACCATTTCTGACATGGATAGAACTAGAGGGGATTATGCTAAGTGAAAGAAGTCAGAAGGAGAAAGACAAATGCTAGATGGTTTCAGTTATATGTGGGAGATAGAGAAACAAAAAAAAATGTCAGACAAAACCAGACCAGTAACAAATCCTAAAAATCTGACTCTGGGATTGAAGCTATAAGGAAAGGGAGGAAAGGGGCAGACGAAGAATGGAGAGGCACAGTGCACAAAGGTGGAAGGCCAAGAGTGCTTCTGCAGAGGGTGTGGTGTGATGACGTGGATATGAAGGGGGTCATCCTATGCCATTGAATCACAATGAGTCAGAATGTTGTAAACCAGTGTTACTTCAATTTTTTTTTAAAAAAACCTGCTGTGAGAGAGTTAACTTCACTGTTTACCAATATTTTGATAGATTTAGGCAGACTAGTTGTCTTCCAGTACAGTAGGTTTCAAAGTCTGACCACAATTCACAAGAAAGACACATCACAACATGCACACAGATTGTGATTTATATTAAGAAATATAGGAGCTTAAAAAAAAATCTATTTGGTTATCCCCCCATTTTTTGCACAGAAATCCTAAAACCAGTTTCCTAAGTAGTGAGAGTGATAAAGGTGTTTGATATTCATAATAAATGCAAACCAAGGGCTGGGCATGGTGGCACATGCCTGTAAGTGGCAGCCTAGGAAGCCGCGGCTTGGGCCAGGGATCGTGGTTCGAGTCCTGAGAGGGTACATGGTGAGACGAGACCTAGTTCCAAAAACTAGCTGGGCGTGGTGGTACATGCCTGTAATCCCAGCTACCTGGGAAACTGAGTCTGGGGATTGCTTGAGTCTGTGGTATCTCGGCAACACGAGCCTGCGGTTCCATGGACAAAAATAGCAAGACCTGATCTCAAAACAAAAACAAAACAAAAAACCCTCAAACCATACTGAGCTCATGTTAATGGATTAAGTTTTGGAAAGCACCTAAAGATGGGAATTTGTTGCGGAGGGATAGCTTGGAGGGGCTAACAATCAGATTAGATGATTGTAACTCCTGGAAGGGAGAGAGACCGGAGGTTGAACTGAATCACCAATGACCAGTTTTTCAATCAAGTCTAACTTGTAACCTCCATAAAAACAACCAAACCAAACCAAACCAAAACAAAACAAAACAAAAAACCCAGAAGAATGGGGTTTAGAGGATTTCTGGTTTTGTAAATGTTTGGAAGTTGGGTAAGTGTGAAACTCCAAAAGTATGGACAATCCCACCCCATTCTATATAGCTGTCCTATGTATCTGGCTGTTCCTGAGTTACAGCCTTTCATAATAAATCAGTAGTGTAGCAAATGAAATGCTTCTCTGAGTTCTGTGAGCTGATCTAGCAAATCAATGTAGCTCCACAAAGGAGTTGTGGGAACTTCTGGTCTGTAGCTGTTTGGTCGGGAGCACATGGGCTTGCAATGTGTGTGTGTGAGAGAGGTGGGGGGTGGTGAGAAGAGTAGCCTTATAGTGCTGAGTACCTCAACTGGTGGGAGCTGAAGCTATCTCCACGCACCCAGTGTAGGGAGCATTTTCAACATGACCATTATACAGGTTTCCCAGGACGTCTCAGGAGTATGAGAACTGGCACAAACCGGAGCAGGACAGAACCTGGAAGACAATATACCCGCATTGTTAATTAAACTATCTTAAATATTAAGCTGTTCTATACTTGTGTGATGGAATTTGGACTTTGTGTGATAACCTTAAGTTACTCTCAACTTGTGTGATAATAACTAGTAGCTTGTGGATAAGCAGACAAGGGACTCCCAAGTTCAGACACACAAGTTCAGAGCAACTTAAGGTTATCACACAAAGTCCAAATTCTGTCAATTAAGAACAGCTTAAAATTTAAGGTAGTTTAATTAACATGGTAAGTACGTTGTCTTCCCAATTCTGTCCTTCTTCTCCGGTTCATTCGGATTCTCACACCCCGGAGACATATTGGAAAACCTGTACAGTGATTATGTTGAAAATGCTCCCTATACCCAGCATGAGAAATGAATCAACTGCTTGGTGGTGTATAGAAAAAACTCACAATGAACATACTTATAACTGAAAATTTTATTGTTTTAGTTAAAGTATAACTGATGCTATCCCATTGCATTCTAGTCTTTTTAATTATTTTAAGTACTAGTGAATCCACCAAACTATAGGATGGGTGCACTATGGAGTTCACTATCACTACTGTGACCTGTAATCTGAAAACTTTTTATAAAATGAAAAAAAACAAATTTAACTAAGAGAACAGACCTGGTGGTACCCCTTGGTGCTTAGTTTTTATTTAAAAGTGGGTCCTGGGCAAGACCTCTGGGTATCTTAGTTGTCTATAAAATAGAGGGAACTGTATCTACATCAAAGCATGTGAGATAATGAATTAAGATACCTAGCATAAAGATTCCATAAACAGCATTTATGGCTAACTCTTTCAATATCTTTGTGGAGTAAAAAGCATCCAACACACAGGCTTCTAGCAATTGCTCTATTATTGCAACTTGGTCACATATGTTATAGCACCCATGTTTCTCAGTAGCTGGGAGATGTTGAACAGTCACTTAATCTCCCTGCACATCCAGATCCTTCTGTGTAAAATAAGGGAGATATAGGTGGTGTGGCTATGAAATGTCCTACTTCTTATAAAATACCAAGGTAGGTACTATTGCTTCTAAGATAAAGTATTTTGTGGAAAATTTTAGATATAGCTTCCTAAAAGTTTATATTCAAACAAATGTGGGTTTTTTTTTTCCCCAAATATAGATTCTTTGATGAAATAAACAACCAAGAAAACTGGCCATACACCACCCTCAAAAGGGATTCCTTATGTGCTTCACTGTATTATAAAAATAACGTTAAAAAGCAGAGCATCAGCAAATTTTCTATGAAACCTTACTCTGTTTCCTTTTAGTTACCCTGGCTGCCCATGGGGCATCCCAGAAGGAAGAATTTTATTAATGTTTAAAAGAGACAATAGGTCCCAAGTGGAGCCACTTGTATTAAGACTAAAGTCATCAAACCTAAACCTTTCACATGATTCCTCCCAGGAATATAATCTTCCCTGGTCAGCTGGGAATTTCCAGGTCAATATTAGCAATGTAAATTTGCCTGAGAGATCCCTCCCATCCAGCAAGGAAGTTGGCTTTCCCTAAAGAAATCTACTCATCTCTGCCTTTCTAGTCCATGAAAGTCCCCATTTTGTTTAGCCCTTTGCAATTCTTTCCTCTTGCTAGATGAGATGTTTCCCAATTCAAGAGGTTTAAGAAAGTTAATTAGCTCTTTAAATTTACTGGGTTGACTTTTTAAAAATCTTTTTACTTTTTTAATATCAACCAACTGATAGTACTTAAAAATGGGACCAATCAAGAAACTACCCTTTAGAAGGCCAGTAGAAAAGTCCTTCTCGTATATTCTGAAGGAAAATGGTGGCAATGAAGGCAACTAGGTCAACTGTCAACCGCTCACTTTTACTCTTACCCTCATCTGTATCCCAATCTCTCTCCCATTTCAAAGTAACACCAATCCACTTCCTTAGTGGCGACATTTAATGAAAATATCCTATGTCTTTTTCAAAAACAACCTAAGTGCTTAGCTTGCATGACATTTTGAAGAAATGCATGCTTTCAAAATTTCAAAATTGAAGACAAAGACTAGTTGCTAGCTGAACGAAATTTATTTTTTAATTGTATTTCAATTTCACTGAAAAAAAATTTTTTTTAAACAGAGTTTTTAAAAGCATTAGCCATTCTGACCTGGCAGCACTGAAGAAACTGAGAGAAACAAAGAAAGCAAATTCCAGTGGAGATTAACTAGCCAGGCTCCTGACTACCCCCGCCAAATTCAAAACAGCTAATTCAGCACCTTTGATAAAAGAAAAAACAAAACAACAAGGAGTTGGCCAGGCCAGGTGGCACATGCCTGTAAGCTGCAGCCTAGGAAGCTGCGGCGGGGACCAGGGATTGCGGTTCGAGTCCTGCTCAGGGAAACGTAGTGAGACCTAGTTACAAAAAAAAAAAAAATTGCTGGGTTTGGTGGTGCACGCCTGTAATCCCAGCTACCTGGGAAGCTGAGGCTGGGGATTGCTTGAGTCAGTGGTACCCCAGGCAACGTGAGCCTATGGTTTCACTCCACGGGCAAAAATAGGGATACAGTCTCAAAAACAAAACAAAACAAAAAAAACAAGGAGTTAATGGGGCATTTCTGGGCTGACAGGACAATCCCAAAACCTGAAATCTGACACTGAGCCTTGGCACAGTGGCATCAGCCAATCACAGAGTGTCTAATTGGTCTTTGGAATATCTAAGGGAAAAAAAGGTATAAAATCCCTGAGGCTTAGGCCATTTTGAGCTTCCTTGCTCCTCCCTAGGCCACGACGGGCTTGGGATTCTCACTTTGTTTTGTTCCTTTCCTTTTCTCTGCTATGATCCTATTCTCCTGTCTGTACTTCTAAATAAGTTTGCTTCTTTCCACTTGTTTGCCCATGATGTGGGAATTCCTTCTGCAGTTTGGTCAGACAAAAAAAAAACAAAAAAAAAAAACTGGTATAATCACAGTAACGTTGTTAATTTTTGATTATGAAAATTGATTTCTTTTCTTCACCAAAGGAGAGGCAGCAACATTTGGAAGTGAATCGAATTACTCTTTCCCTAAAGTTTAATGATTTTACTTAGGATTTAAGGAATGCTAGGAAAGCTATTTCAATTCCAACTTTTTTTAAGTGATGGTGTCTGGTAACTGAAAGTGAAAATACTATGTTATAATTTTATGTTTCTTAAGAAAAAAGAAGCTACTAGCTCCAAAATTTAGAAAAACGAGGCAGATAACAGAGCTGAACCACCTCCATTTAAAGTATAAGCGTGAACATTAGGAACAGTGATCATTATAAGAAGGGTGTAAAGTTTGCTTTTCTGGTATTGTGAATTAATTATGGAAACCCAAAACAAAAATGAAAAGATATGATAAATAAGAATCACTGAAAAACTACAGAGGAAGGGAGAAGTCTCTGAAGGGCATTCCACTCCAGTGTCTGTCCAGGATAATCTTACAAACATAAACCCAGAGGGGAAAACAGCCCCCTGGGAAGGGTTAGCTAGGGCCTTCCCGCTTCATCATTGGGGAAAAAGGGAAATCTTTTTTTTTTTTTTTTTTTTTTTTTTAAGATTCAGCTGCGATGTGAAGAATAGGAAGAGCTTTTGAAAAACAGGAACCTCTTAGAAAAACAGGAACCACTTAGTGAATTTGTTCTAGGAGTTGATTCCTAGCTGGCTGGTCAGCCCTCTTTGTTCCATCTCACTGGCCCTTCCCCTGCACATCTTTTCCTACTGTCCCCTGATATGACCTAAGAAGTCATTGACTAAACATTCCTTTGAGTAGGCAGAAGTATCTTTTTAAAACAAAGTGTTTCCAGGTGGGAGGGTCTGTCAGTGTTTTACCACCCACAATTTCCTATGGACTAACTAGTTCAGACTTTCACCTACTCTGTACTTCAGATCAGCTGTACTGTAAGTAGGAACTCACAAAGGAGAGTTGGGACTGGAAGATGTAGGTTTTAGAATATTTTATGAACTGAAGTCCTATGAAGGGGAAGGGCAGGTTGGAGAAGACAGGTGTGAGTGGTCTTAAGGTTTTGTGGAAATGGGAAATGACTGAAGATAGGGGCATGGGGCCCAAACGCAAACTTGGCCTATTTCAGAAATTTCCCAGAGTCTCTTTCATCCCAGATTTTGAATCTTCTAGCTAGTGTTGTTAGTGATTAATGTTCTGCTGCTTAAGCTAGCTTTTATAGATATGATAAAGGCTTTTATGATAAACATTGTTTATAATATTTGATTCCTGGTGAAAACATCTTCTTAAAAAGCTGCAGATTGCAAGATCGATTTGCAAGTCTGAAGTTTTAGTCAAATTATTGGAAAATGGGGAACATGTCACTGGATATCTTCCTCCCACTCCTGAAGGAAGAGTGCCAAAGACATGGAAAAGAATTCATTCTGGATTTTCTCAGACTGCTTGATTCCACATTTTAACTTCACTGCATAAATGGCAATGTAATTTGTAAACTTGATTTTTGTAGGTCTATGAATCCTAACTCCTTTGCAGGGTGCTTAGACCAAACTTTGTTTTCTAAGCTAATTCACAAACAATTTCCACAGAACTTCAAGGACAACTGATCACAACTCTCATTGGTGTAAAGAGAGCTACAGTTGCTGCAGCAAAGTTAACAAAATGGGTTCTGACACTCCACAAATTGTAGGCTGGTCTTCATAATTCTCACTTCCTACTGTTCCTCCTGAGTGCACTGCATCAACAAATTCATACAAAGAGGAATCCAAACGGCAATCTCAATGGAATTGTCAGTATCTTCTGCCCACTCATGAAATCAGGTGATAAAACATGCAAAACTGGGTGCTTAACCAAACTTACAAAGGGGAACAGATGACCTTTTAAAGCCAGTCACACACCATGTTCTTCCCAGCCCATACATGCAGTAGCAAGACCACATAAACTTTAAGAGGGAGGCAAAAACAAATTTACTTATTAAAAGACAAATTAGACAAGAGTCACTGAGAGGTACAAGGGAACCCCTTTGGGAATCTTACCACACAGTCCAGTCTCTAGTCCAAAGAGCACATGGCTGCAGCAGCCATATGCATCCACAAAATGGCAGCTGCCCCACCTTAAGCCAGATGAAGGAGTTAAGATGGTGCTGCCACTCCTTCTTCAAAGACACAGCTCTACTCACTCCATGCCAAAAGTAGCCAAAATGGTGTCACTGATACTTCTTCAAAGGCTGGAGATTCAAATCCAATGAGAAAAACCAAGATGGCATCATCAATTCTTCTCCAAAAGGCACAGTTCTGTTATTCTTTCACCACCAACTCCAAAGTGGCCAAGTATCAGCAAAAACCTCACTCAGTATAGCAACACAGCAAGCATTTCAGACATCTCACTTTGAAAACAGTAACACAGTAAGTTCTCTTCAGTTCTCCAGAAGAATTTCAAGCTTCAGAGTTTCAAAGTTAAACCAAGTTTTCAAAGTACTAAATTTTTGAGTCAGCCTATAAAAGTTACAAGTTTCTCCAACATGCTTCCCTGGGCATATACGCATTTCCTCTGTTCTCCACACCTTCCTTCATGGTTCTGTCTCCTCCTTAAATCCCCCAATACAAATCCTATCATGAGAAGCTGTGGCTTCCCTTCTCCAAGTCTCCACCCACCAATAAATGGTAGCTGCTATTTTAATGTAGCACCACCAGTACTGGTGACCACAGCCCCCTAATATTCACAATTAAATTTCTCCCAATATCTTCTCTGCCTTAATCTTTATTTCTCAAACTTTCTCTGATAGTCTAGAGTGTTTCAGGTATTGAGGAGAATATATGGATTAATGGATATGAGCTCTGTCCACCTCCCTTTTCATTATTACCATTGGAACCTTAACACAGAAGTCTCATGTAGTCTGTGACAACTGCTGGCCGCTAATTAGTTTGCTGGCCTTCATCTAATCTACTCTTTGTTGCACTGTTGGTATACCAGAGGTATACACAGATGCCCTCACCATCAACAGTCAACCAAAGACTTCAGTCATTTGTCTTTGGTCTACCTTCTTAGTAATCTAGAATCATTCCCAAAAGAACTTATGCCCTTTCAGACTTCTGAAATCTTCATCCTTCCCTGTCCTTCTCCATCATAGCTACCCTTCAAAGTTGTATTTATTCTTTAAAGTCAAGTTTGAATGCTTTCTCCTTTGAAAAAGCACCCCCAATATTCATAGTAGGAACTTCCCCCTTTCCTGTCCTCTGACACCTTCTATTCCATTTACCACAGGAATTTATATAAAAACACAGCTTGGAGATATGTTGGGCTCAGTTCCAGATTGAAATAAAGTGAATATTTTATTTCCCAATGCACGTGAAGTTATGTTTATACTATTCTGTAGCCTAAATGTGAAACAGCATTATGTTCTAAATATATACGTACTTTAATGAAAAAATACTTTATTGCCACAAAGTGCTAACATTCATGTGATTTTTTAAAGCCATAATCTTTATCCTAGTGGAGGGTCTTGCCTCAGTTGTCATGGTTGTTGAGTGATCAATGTGATGCTTGTTGAAGGCTGAGATGACAGAGAATTCTTAAAATAAGACAAGAATGAAGTTTACTATGTTGATTGATTCTTTAGTAAAAGATTTCTCTGTAGCATGTAATGCAGTTTGACAGAATTTTAGCCATAGTAGAATTTCCTTCAAAATTTTAGTTAATCTGAAGGCTTAATGAAGCTTTTATCAACTAAGTTTATGTAATACTATAATTCCTTTGTTAGGTCCCAACAATATTCCCAGCATCTTCACCAGGAGAACACTCCATCTTAAGAAACCACTCTTTCCTCACCCCTAAGGAGCAACTCCTCACCCCTTAAGTTTGGTAATAAGATTGCAGCAATTCAGTCACATCTTTAGGCTCCACTTTTGACTCTAGTTATCTTGCTATTTCCACCACATCTGCAGTTACTTCCTTTTCCTGACGTCTTGAAAACCTCTGTCATTTCTAAGAACTGGTATCAATTTCTTCCAAGTCACTGAAAATGTTGATATTTTGACTTCTTCCCACGAATCATGAATGTTCCTGATGGCGACTAGAGTATTAAATCCCTTCCAGAAGGTTTTCATTGACTTCACCAGATCCATCAACCATCAAAGGACTCACCATCTAAGACAGCTACAGCCTTATGAAATGTGCTTCTTAAATAATAAAACTTGAAAGTCAAAATGACTCCTTGACCCAACAGCTACAGAAGAGATGTGTTTGCATGCATGAAAACAGTATTAGTCTCCTTGTTCATCTCCATCAGGGGAACATAGTGAGCAGTTATTGTGAGAGGAGTCTTTTTTTCTAAGCAGTACATCTCAACAGTGGTATTAAAATACCTGGTAAGCATGTTGCAAACAGATGTGCTGTCATTTAGGCTCTGTTGTTTCATTTACAGAGCACAGGCAGAGTAGATTTAGCCTAATTCTTAAGTTCTAGGAATTTTTGAATGGTAAATGAACATTAGTTTCAACTTAAAGTCACCAGCTGCATTAACCCCTCACAAGAGTCAGCCTGTCATTTGAAGCTTTACAGCCAAGCATTGACTTCTCTCTAGCTACAAAAGCCCTAGATAGTGTCTTCTTTCAATAAAAGGCTGGTTTGTCCACACTGGGATCTGCTGTTTAGTGTGGCCACTTCACAACTGTCCTAGCTGGACCTGCTGGCTAAGTTCCTATAGCATCTACACCAGCATCTGTGGCTTCACCTTGCACTTTTATGTTACAGAAACAACCTCTTTCTTTAAACCTCATCAACCAGTCTCTGCTGACTTCCAACTACTCATTCTACAGTTTCCTCACTTCTGTTATCTTTATAGAATCAAAGAAGGACCTTGTTCTGTATTTCACTTAGGCTTAAGGGCATGTTGTGGCAGCTTCCATCTTCTGTCTAGACTACTTAAACATTCTCTATATCAGCAACAAGATTGTTGCACTTTTTATCCTTCATGTGCTCACTGGAGTAACACTGAACTTCCTTCAGGAACTTTCCCTTTTATTCACAACTTGACTAACTCTTTGGCATTCCAGAGGCCTTGCTTTCAGCTGATCTCAGCTTTCTAGATTCACATCTCACTAAGCTTACTCACTTATAATCTTTGATTTACAGTGAGAAATCTGTGACTTCTTTTCACATGAACACTTAATTGGCCTAATTTAAATATTGCTGAATCTCAGGGTAGACTGATTCAGAGAGAGAGATAGGAAACAGCCAGTCAGTAGAACAGTTAGGATCCACATACATTTATCATTTAGATTCACTGTCTAAAACTTTCAGGCTGATTACACATCAGAGGCATACATCAGGGGAATGCATTGGAAGGGGAAGGGAGGGAGGAGCACAAGGGACTGTGGTGATAGATCACAGGTTCTATGGTTGTGGGAGAACTACTAAGATTACATCAGAGGGGAGAAATCAAATACTATCAAAAGGTTAACAAAGATGTATGAAAATAAAGCATGTTTTTAAAGGATGTAAGAATAATAACCTAAAAAAAAAATCACCATCTTTTATTAATCTGGTTCATGGTACTCCAAGCAATAACACTAACTCTGAAGATGCTGATTACACTTCACCAGCACAGGTAGAATAATAAGGAAAAAGCTTTATCTTTTGTAAGAATTACCAAAATGTGATATAGAAATAAAAGTGGCACATGTTGGAAAAATGGTGCCGATGGACTTGCTCCATGTAGGATTGCTGCAAACTCTTAAACTGTAAAAAACACAATTATCTGCAGAGTGCAATAAAGTAAGGTATGTCTGTGTACATTATTGGGGAAATGTTCTCTCCATGAAACTGATGAGTTCCTGAGTTTAGGCCCCTTGTTAAAATAGTTTCCAGATGACCCACAGTAATTGCTTTAATATAAATCACCTTGAGTTGAATATAAAGCCCAGGTTGGCGTCATCAACTGTTTTTATCCTGTCAATTTTTTATTGATCAAAGAACAAAGCCAACAGTGGTCTTACTGTTATTTTCTCTTCTTTCTTAGGTAGCTTCCTCAGCAAAGCACATTCTTAGAGAGTCATCCTATGTCCCCTCCACATTGAACTATTTAAACCCGCAGCCAGGATCACGTGATCGTTATTCCAGCACCCAGCTCAGTTCTTGCCCCTCAGTCAGTGGCAGGAACCCGTCCTCACCTCTCCTTCCTATTCCTCACCAGCTTCAGGGCTTATGTTTGGTTTTGTTTTCTCTTTTTTGTTCTTTAAGAAAATTTTATTGGAGGAGTCTGTTTGCTCGGAAGCCCGAAAAGGTCTCTGCTATGTTAAAGTACTTTGACAGATGCCTGAGAACACAAGTTCCTTGAGGCTCACAGTTACTGTCTCTTCCTTTATCCTGTGAGTTTACAGTAAGGAAAAAGGATTACTCATCAGACTTGATTCTTTCCCGCTTCTAAGAAGGTTGGGCTATGAGTGAGTATCTGTGAGTCATGTTTGCACTTTGTAGCTAGAAATGAGAACCACAGGAAATAGTCACAGCACAGAAGCCCAGCCTCCGAGAAACCCATCTCCTCCAAGGCTGGGCTTCCCAGATGACGTCAGTGAACCAAATATCTAGCAGCTTGCTGGCCAGATGGCTCCAGGGCCTGCCAAGTTCCTGACAACCAGCTCAGCCAGGATCACCCTGCTGGAGAAGAGGGGATAGCTTTGCCATGTGATTATGATAAAATCACATTAGGATTTTAGTTGCAGGGACACTAGTAGCCATTATGAGTGCTTTAAGTTTATAGCTTTTTTTTTTTTCCTCTTTGGGGGCTTTCTCTTCAGGGCAAGGCAGGGCATTTGTCACAGTGCTATGATTCACTCTCCTACTCTGTCCATGGTTTTGTTTTACCTCTGAGTTCTAGGATTGATGCCTAAAAAAATGTCAGCATTGTTTCCAGGGTCACATGCATGTTCTATGCATCCTAGCTACCAGTCTTGAACACACAACAGTGTTTGCTCTTAACTGTATCTGACCTCCCTGCTGCCCTTTTGCTAGTCTGTGGGCTGCTCAGGCATGAACATTTTTTTTTTTTTTACCACCCCCCTTTCTTAATTGGTTTTCTCATGTATTTTAGAGTAGTGATTTCCCTGGTTGTGCCACCTAGCCTGTGAAACAACTATTTGGTCCTAAACTGACATACAAATCTAGGATTTAGGAATTTAGCACATAAATCCCTTTTCTTCTGTTCAGGTTGTTTCCAACTTTGTGGCTTCTGCTTATACTTCTCACACCTGGTTCTCTAGAAGATGTCTGCCTAGGCTGTTTGCCAAACTGAAGAAGAGCAGCAGCTCCTGTTCCTCCCTGCTCCCATTCTGCCATCCCAGTCAATGTATAAGTTGTGTGGGGAAGTCCTTCATTATGCACGCAAGCAAAGTGGCAATAGGGCATAGACAACGAAAGCACAGAAAGATGGCTGTCATGTGCACTTGCACCTAATTAGCAGCCTCTGTACTGTTGGTGACTTGCCTGGACGTGGAGGGAGCTAGTGTCCAAGGACAGAGTTAGAGTCTAAGTGAAAGAAACAGCACAGCTGCTGAAGAAAGAACTCAAAAATATGGTGATCAGAACCACCTGGATTCTACTCAATCTCTATGGTCTTCCAGAACTCTAGGTCTCCAATTCTATCTCCACCCCTACTTCTGCTTTGTTTATTTTTAGCAACGTAATGGGGTGTGTGTGTGTGCATAGTGTGTGTGTAGCTCCAGATGATTTTATCTTGCTCTTTATATACATGAATAACACACTGTTCAACTAATTTTAAACAGGAAATAAGATAACAGAATTGAATGAAATCACTTTCCCCTTACCAATAATTATATATATTACCAACAATTATATATATGACCAGTTTGTCATTTCTAGTAGAAATCCTACAAACCTCAGCTCTGGGGAACACCAGTTGGCGCTATGTGCCTTGGAGGGCACATATGTGCCTTCTGTGCCTACAGCACACGATAAGAGGTAGGAAATAGAGGGGAAATGTTATTGGTTTATAGTTAATTGTGTAAACTTATTGTTATTATAGCAGCAATCTTCTCCGATATCAGAAATTTCCATCAGTAAATAAAAGTGATGTTACCTTAACTTCACCTTTAGTCTGATCATATTGCTTTTCCAGGGAGTCCAAATCTGTCTCTTCAGAAGGTTCCTCAGATGTTTTCTGAAGAAGAGCTAGAGGGACAAAGAAATTCACCGTTAATTAGGCTATTATTATTTGTCTCATAAATAACTAAGAGCACTTAGCCAGCCATGCTGGGACAAGCAGCTGGACCATGTCGATACAGTAGATTAACAAAGATTAACAGAGCCACTGTGGTCATTTCCAAGCTGGAAGAGGAAACTGGAGGTGGAAAAAATGAGTCCTTTATCCCAGGTCCTTGACCTTTAATCCAAAGAGAAAAGAATCACTCCTAACACCACTTGAACCATGGAACCACAGTATATCAGCAAACAGAATGTAGCAAAAATGATAGAGTTCCATCATTACTATTTTTAAAACTCTACTTCTCCATGAAATCTTGATAATTTCAAACCAGGGAGTCCTTTGTGTGCTGCTCCTTAGTATCTATCACTTGCATGGTATGATATTGCCCTTGATGTTGTTCTTAGATTGATCTGATTAACGTGCAAGGACCAGACTTTATTGAATACATATTTTCTACTCTTTAAAGGAAGTTTAAAATCTTACCATTTGACACACTCACTCAATATATTTCCTTAGTATTCAAAAAGCTCTCCTTATACACATACATGTAATCATGCTGTCATTATGAGAGAGTATGCTTCACATCTCTTGTGATAGAATCACATTTATTAGTGGGCAAGGTAGATGACTATGTGAAGATCAGTTTGCTGAGTCAGGATTGAACTGGGCTACCCTGCTCCTGTTTCCTCTTTCAGTCTTTGCCATTCACAGATACCTGGGAGATATCCTTTCTACAGGTTTTGTGGCATTTAGAAGTGAGATTAGAATTTCTTCTTGTGTCTTCAGGCTTTCTAATCCTGCTTCACCAGAGTACTGCCGTGGGGGCAATGGCTACATAGCTAATAAATAAGTGCTACATTGAATTCTTATTTGTCCCCACCACCATTCTCATGTGTATTGGTCCATCGGGAAATACACAGATGATGTGTGATTAACCCAAAATGGATTCTGAGCATTTCTATATCCAATGGCCAAAATGCTATTTGGTCATTATCCCCATTATAACACCTTGACTCTTTTCTTTGGTGGGCTTGATGGAGGTTGACCATCAAGCTTCTAAAGGCTCCCCACAACCCACAGCTTCTGTGAGCCAACTGGAAACAGCTAAGTTTTCTTTGGGATATTCATATGTGTTATGTTGAATTGAATGTGTAGTGAAGCACACAGCTGCTCTAGGCTATATGACCACTAGAGCTACACCACTCACTGACAATCCACATCCCTTTGGGCTCCTCACTGTCTGCAGGATCTCTGTAAAGTAGGCAATTTCAGGCATAATAACTGTATGCAAGAAATGCATACACTGTAATTGGTGACACAACTGAGGAGCACCTGCCCTTAAGCACGGCAGTGAAGCTAAAGACTGCCAGGGTTGAGGTTCTGCTCTTCCAGGTATGAGGGACATAATATCAGTCATCCCTGTGTCTTAGCTTCTTCACCTATGAAGTGGAAAATAATGAGAAAGCCTAGAGCACAGGACTGTTATGAGGTCCTAATGAGTTAATATATACAAAGTGTTTAGATCATGGCGAGCAGTCAGTACATTTTAGCTCTTATTCATAAAGGAATTCTTTTCACACTCCTTATGAACTTCAGAGAGGTTACATATTGTACGCAAGGCATGCAGCAAATGAGAGTCAGAGTGAGATTCCAACTCCCATCTTGAAATTCCCTGCCCATGTTCCTTGGCAGTTTATCTTGGCACAGATTCAATTACTAAGGCATTAGACAAATATGTTTTCAAAATCCTATTAGTGAACCTGTTTAAGTCCACAGTCTGTGGTTATACTCCAAAACAAAAGCATAGACTTGTTCTGCAAATGACCAAGCTGCCTGATCAAGGTCAACAAGGCCTGTTCAGACATGACTGCTTACCCAGGAGGGTCACTAGCTGTTATGAAATGTTGTGTTTGAAAAGCTGACAAGTCATCTCTTATTCCTGCTTTAGTTACTTGTAAGAGACACATGTCCTTAAAATAGTGAGAAGGGAACAAAAGAAAGGGGATGGGAGAGGAAATCCAATCAATCAATCAATCAATCAATCAATCAATCAATAAAATGAGAAGGACAAAGTCATATAAGGGAACAGATTTTGTTTTGGAAAAGGACCCTGGATAAGAGGTCAGGAGAACCAAGTTCTACTTCCAGCCATTCAAGAAGCTATTTCCACATGTGTGTCTGAGGTGTTTATGTTTAAGCATGTCTGAGTGTGCATGAGTCTGTATGTTTGTGCATGCACACTTGTGTATGTGAGAGAGGAAAGAATAAAAAAAAATCAGGGGAAAATGTACTAAACTCTTCTTAAAGATTTTTAAAAAGTGAAACATATGTGTCATGGGGACAAGGGACTATTCGGTGTACTAATAGGAGAAATATCAAAAGACCCATAGTTTTCAGACAAAAATTGGAAAAAACTTGTTGCAAACAGACCTGCACAACAATAAATGCTAAAGATAGTTTTTCAGCCTGAAGAGAAATGATATAAGATGTTGATTCAACTCTATAAAAAGAAATTGGTTGAACAGGAGATTAAACATATAAACTATATTTCTTCTTTTCTCTTAAGTTCTTTTTTAAAAATGTTATTTATTTTTTATTTGTTTTATTTTACATCATTATCTACCCCAGCTCTCCCACCACCTTATCACCCATGAACCATTGTCTTAGTCTTTTGTGCCCCTCCTGCTTCCGTTTCCCCCTTCCTCCCCTCATGCTCCATACTTCAATTTTGTTTAAGTTTTTAAAAGATATGAAGATATGACTGCTTAAAGCAAAAATTATAAGAAATCTGGGGGAATTTAACATATGTAGATATATATAACAGCAAAGAGGACATATATGCAATCATATATCTTGCAGCTAAACTGTTGGAAATTGCCTATATTTTATATAAAGTATTACAATATTAACTTAAAGCTTATTGTGGAGGCATGCAATAACCCTGGGTGAGACATCTGGGAAAAACAATGTAAAGAATATGCTAAAATGTAGTGGCATTAAAACAGAATAGAGGAATAAACATTTGAAATAAATTGACAGCAAATAGTAGCTCTAAATCCAATTATATCAACAATTATATTGTATATAAATGGACTAAATACTCCTATTAGGGGCAAAGCAAGGTCCAATTATATGCTGCCTACAGAAATATACTTTAAAATAAAAACAGGAATTGAAGAAAGGGGAAAATACATCAGAAACACTACGTGTATGAAATCTGGAATGGCTATAGTAATATAAGATAAAACAATTTAAAAAAAGGGTTACTAAAGATAAGAAGCAAAGGAGATATATTTTGTAATTGCAAAAGAGTGATTGTATCAGGGAGACATAAGAATAATGAACATACATTGCTGAATAGTAGTCTCAAGATACATAAAGTCAACAATTGACATACATCGGATCCAAGGCAAGTTTATTCCTGGAACACATAACTGTTTTAACATTTGAAAATAAATCATTGCAATCTTTATTGACAAATAAGGGGAGAAACCATATAATTATCTCAATTTGTGTACCAAAAAGAGCATCTAAAAATTCAACAATCATTCATGATGAAATTTCTCATCATGTTAGTAATAGAAACTTCTTCAATCTGATAACAGTTATCTGTCAAAAACGTATTGCTAACATTATACTTCAAAATGAAGAATGAACTCTTTCCCTTAATACTGGCAAAAGATAAAAATGTTTGATCTCACCATTTCTACTCAATATTATGTTGGAAGTCCCAGTCATAATAAGACAAGGAAAAATAACCAGAAAAAGCATAAGATTAAAACAGTATAATTAAAATTGTCTTTATGCACTGATGACATGTTGTATTTCTACAGAGAGGTACATTCTAATTGATAGTTATCAATTGTTATATATTTACTGAAGGGTAAAAAAACCACAAAGTACCTAATACCTTTACACTCGAAACTACCATACTGCCCAGTAAAGTTAAAGTTAAGTACTAAATAAGTGGAGAATCATATGTCTATGAACTGGGTGCCTCAATATTGATAGGATAACATGTAGCCCCAAATTAATTTACATATCCAGTGCAATCTCTATCATGTCCAAGTAAAAATGAAAAATGTATATAAGAATGAAAAGAACATAAAACAGATACAGTCTTGAAAAAGAACATGTTGGAAGACTTATACTGACTAATGAACTGTAATAATCAATACCTGATTGGTACAAATACTTACCAATCTTTTCAAAGAATCCACTTCATTGATTCATTGATAACAGAACCTTGTAGGCTTTTTTTGTTCCTTAACAGAGTGCATTTTGTGCTAATATTATTTGTGCATTTGTGTTATTCATCTATTAGACTCTCAGTTGCATCCGGCACTGAATTTTATCTAACTTCATAATTTTATATAACTTTATAACTTCAGCATCTATACTCGTCCATATCCATAGTTTATTTTTAAAGTATATCTGCCAAAACAATGCCTTTTATGTAACTACAATCTCAACCCTTATGGGCATGAATGAGATATAAAGCCACAAAGTTTGCTTCCCAAAATAACCTACCCAAAGTCGAGGGCTGGCTAGTTTTCGGTGATACCCATTTTGGGGAGGACTCAGGATGGGGTGCCACAGGTTGTACAGGGCGAGTTTGTCTAGCTGCCAGTTTCATCAAGCTTATTTGCCTCTTGTGAAATATTTCCTGAACATCACTCAGCTTCTGTAGGACTTTCTGGGCTTTGGCCTGCAAGAGCAAAAGCAAATCATGAGCAAACTGGTCTGCACTGGGCATGAGGAGATAAAGCTTCTTTTCCCCCCTTTTCTCCCTCTTCTCCACAGCCCCACCTCCTCAGGCAACCCTCCCCTGTACATCCTATGCAAGCTACTCCACCACTCCTTTGTACCAGGATTGTGCTTCTAAGGATCTCTGCAACTCTTAGAGACATTTGAGCGCAATAATTTTGTCCTTCCACTCCTGCCTCTGCTGAAACACTGCCCAGTGTTCCAATTGCTTAGAAAACACATGTTTAATGAATAGATGCTCCCTAGGACATGTGCACTGATGACAGAAAGCAATGCCACAGAATGAAGGGCACTAGATTAACATAAAATAGGAGGATTTCACAATAAGAAGTGTACCCTGAGATGGGGGAAAGGGAAGAAGTGTACCCTGAATAAAGACCCTCTTAGAAAAAGAATTTAAATGTTCAAAATAAGAGGATAACAAAATTTTGAGACAGGATCAAGGGCATGAGATACACCAGTAATAAAAATAATGCAAACTTAAATTTATTCTGTGTGCTGCCTCTCTGTATATAAATAGGAAAGAAATTGAAGAAACACCAGGAGAAAGACAAAGCTCACAGATGTTCCCTTAACTGATACAAGCTGTGTGGTAAAGGGTCAGGAGACCACAGTCTTTGATTAACACCACGGTCTGAGTTGGGACAAATGCCTCTTACTTTGCCCCTGGTGAGATGTTCCTCTGCTCTAATCAGTCAAAGGAAGAGGGTTGCCTTTTCTTTTTCATGCTGAGACTGACATACATCTCCTAAATGACTTGGATGGACCAAAGACCGACTGCAAGTTAAATGAGCTGAACTACTATGTCCCGCAGGGTGTTGTAAGGATGCTTAGTTCCCAAAGAACAGACTCAGCACACAACCCAGGAGCTACTACATTCTGCAACTGGGAAAGTAAATTTGTTTTTGTTTGTTTGTTTGTTTGTTTGTTTATGATGGACATCTTCTGAGGGAAGAGCAAAGAAACCAGAGGCAGGACTGGAGTGTTGGTTAAGGGTAAATATTCCTGACAGCCGGAGGGCTCTATCAAAGCTGACCTCTGGGCCAGGACCTGGGG